>SJYQ01001693.1:0-11552 GCA_006410935.1 Redunca redunca
GAGAAAGTAAGTGGGTCCTTGGAAGTCTCCAGAGAGAGTGTGCTCTACCCCGAGAGCCGCAAAGGTCTGGAGTCCTCCCCACCGCTGAGCCGGGACGGTGGTCCCATCAGCCCCTGGAAGGAGAAGTCTCAAGGCACCATGACCAACCCCAGGGCGCCACGGTTCTGCCCCGGGGGGATGCCCGCTGGCACTCATCACAGCACGCCTCCCAGCGAGATGTCCCTCTCACCAATACCCTGCCCACCTTCACTGGCCACACCCGGCCTGGGACGCACTCCCCCAAAGGGGCGCACTCCCCAGAAGGGGACAGATTCGCCCGAAGGGGACGGACAGCCATCTTCTACAGCACAGAGGGGGAGCACGGGGGGTGGACTCCCAGCACAGCCCGTTGCTGGCCCAGTTCTCCGCTCCCCCGCGACTGTGCCTGGGCCGAGCCCTCAGCGGAACAGCCAGACCACCCCCCCTTCTTCTCTGGCCACCTACACTGATGCCGCTGCAGGGCCCGCCTCCTTCTGGACCGTACCCACCCTGCCTCCTGACCCAGGTGGGGCCCGCACACCCCTGGACGTAGACCTGGGCATCTGGGTCTCACTGGCCCGACAGGACACCCCAGGATGCCCGTCCCCCACAAGGCTCAGCCTGGAGCTGTCCAAGCTGAATGGCTGAATGGATGAATGACTCGCCTCTCAGGAGCTGAGAGGGATAACTGCGCGCCTGCCAGAGCCCCCCTCCTCCCCTGCTTTGCCACGTGACCCAGCGGAGGGACCATAAAGGTGGGCCAGTTCTGAGTGCGGCCTCCTTATCTGTCAGGAGGACACCCTCCTCAGAGGCGGGCGTGGGATGAGCCCAGGAACCAGCAGGAGCTCCTAGGAGGACGCCCGTCACGAGTCACGTGCCAGGGAAGGCCGAGAGCACAGGCTCACACTGAGATGGCGGCCGAGTCCAGGCGGGGCTGCCCTGGGCGGTCCTGCTGGTCTGGCCGCCCCCCCCCCGTGGCTGCAGAGAGGGGGAGCCGGCGGTGGGGGTGCCCCGCCCTGGGCGAGGTCTCCCCCGGCCCCTCGGAGGGAGCCTACAGTCGAGGGAGGACGGGCGGAGCAGGGCCCTGCCGGCCGGGGGGCCGCTCGCCCAGCACCTGGCTAAGGGCAGGCTCTGCTCTCCTCCGGGCCTGCAGGCCGCCTGCCCTGCTTGAGTCACGGAGTTATTTTTGGTTCTCCATCCAGACTGGTTCTGCCAAGACCTGGGGAACTGACAGGATCTAAAAAAGCCCCACGGCAGAGCCGCGAGGCCGAGTCTTGGCACATTCACTTCACGGAAGTGTCCCTCACCTGTCAGGAGCGCTCGGGCTTCGGGCAGGGGGTGGGGGGGTTGGGAAGGGGGCAGGCTTAGAAAACCAGGCAGGGTCAGCAGCTGTGTCTCAGAGGAGGCTGGCACAGGGGCACAGCACCCCCAGCTGGGGCCCCTGAGAGCCAGGATGGTCTCGGGGGGGTGCCTGACCCCAGCAGCCCCTCTGCTGAAACCCTCAGGAGCCCGCTCTTCCTAGAAGGAGGTCACTTCTGAACATGCACTCAGTCTCCGAGGGGCGCCTGAACAGGCCCAGGGCGCCGTGCCCACCCAGGAATCGGGCCAGAGGCCAGACTGAGGGGCTGATGGCCGAGCAGCAGGTGGACAGGTCCCCAGACCACCCATCGGGTCCGTCTCCTCCTGTCCCAGATTTTGTCCTGTCCAGCCTGGGAAGAGTGGAGCTGGCAGAGCTGGCCACGCTGGGCCCTCAGACAGACAGGTCCCTGCAGACAGACCACCTGGGCGGGGCTGCTTCCCTGCACACGAGCCCCGAGGAGCCGCCCGTCTTCCCTCTGCACCCAGCAGGGCCGGGGGGCCGGGAGGCCTCTCACCACAGGCAATCCTGAGCTCCCCCAGAAGGAACCCAGTGTGAGCGGACACCAGCCTGCATGGACCCCGCTGAGGTCACTGCCCTGAGCAGCACTTGAACTTGGGTTCCCTCCATCCTCACCGTTGTAGTCAGTCCCCTGCACAGTGAGACACCCTGAACGCCCCTCTCAAAGCTGCGTGTAAATCCTCATGTACTCGCTTATCCACTGTCCCTGGCTCTGTCCAGGCCCCTGGGGAGGAGGTAAGGGCCCCTCTCTCCGTCTCCTTGAACTTTGACTCAGGACGGATGGTCTGACTGGGGGGAGCCCTGCAGTTAGCTAGCTCCTCTCTTATTTTGGGCTTCCCAGGTGCTGCTAGTGGTAAAGAGCCCGCCTGCCAACGCAGGAGAGATAAGGAACGCAGGTTCGATCCCTGTGTCGGGAAGATCCCCTGGAGAAGGGCATAGCAACCCACTCCAGTATTCCTGCCCGGAGAATCCCCATGGGCAGAGGAGCCTGGTGGGCTACAGCCCAAGAGGTCACAAGCAGTTGGGCACGACTGAGAGCACACACATGCACCTCTTATGTTACAGACAGGAAGATCCTGGTGCTAACGGGACACGGGGACGAGTGGTCTTCCGCGCTGGATCTCGGGTCTCTGGGCACAGCTGCTTTAGCTGCTGTGGCGTCTGACTGCAGGCCGTCTGGGGCCGGGGCGGTGNGATTCAAGTTCTGGCTGGGCCATTAGGAGAAACACACAATCCCATTGAGAGAAGGGTTTAAAAATGGAAACAGAAACCAATGGAACCAGCAGCCCTTGTTTTTTTTTTCCTCCTCTGTGCATGTTCTGGGCTCAGGAATGTCAGCAACATTGATGTGAAAAGGAGAGACCTAATTAAGAGGGCTTTGGGGAAACTGCAGGAAGACCCTGGTCTCCAGCCTCACAGCAGGAGGGTCACCGAGATGCTCTTCACTAGAGCAAGGGGCTTGCAGGCAGAATGAGACCCGGGACCGAAGGGCGAGGTGGAGGGGGGCGGGGTGTGGGGTGGGCAGGTGCCGGGGAAGAACTGCCGGCCCCTGCGACGCTGTGTCTCCAGGTCCTGCCCGCCCGAGACGGCACTGGGTGGGCGGCTGGCTTGTGCTATGCTCATAGGCTGCCTCCCAGCAAGGCAAACAGCCGGCTAAGAGGGTACCTACTTGTACCTAAAATAAAGACGAAATGAAGTGGCCACAGGATAGTAGCTGGGGTTTAAGCTGCCGGGCTTGAGTGAAAGGCGAGGGTGTGGGCGGGGCTGCAGCTGAGCCTACGGCCGGTGGCCTGCCCTCCGCCTGCGTCCCCGCCCGCCATCTGTCTCTGTCTCTCCACCTGCCGACCACACTACCCCTGACGACCTCCTCACCTGCCCTCGTGTGCTTCGACCACCTCCTCCGTGCCGGGCTCGCTGCACAGCCCGTGACGTGAACTCACACAGCGACCCCAGGGCACAGGGACGCCTCTGCCTTCGTTGTATAGACGGAGGGGAGGTTGGAACTGGAAGTGGTCAGTGCCCTGGTTGAGCCGCACGGCCACCGAGTGGCACTTCCTGCCTCAGGACGCCAACAGGCGGGGTCCTCGGTTGCTGCTCTCCTGAATCGCCTGCCAAGCGCTGGTTAGAGGCAGATCCCCACCCCCACCCCCACTGCCACCGCCTCAGCAGGTCCATCTCCGGGTCAAGGTCTTTCTGAAGAAGGAATTAAGCACAGAAGCGGCCGCACTCCACGGTGGAGAGCAGGGCTCCGGGGGCCTCTTCGTCCTCTCTCCTCACTCCTGAGAGGGCCATTTCAGTGGCCCGAGGGCAGCCACGTGAAAGCCCCAAGATCGCTAGCCTGAAAAATGAATTCAGCTGGCTTCTAAAAATAGGCCGAGTTTGGAGGGGAAGGCCGCCCGCCTGGGACAGGAGCCTTCTCCTGGAAAGGCGCCTAGCGTCTCATCAGCGCTAACTTCTCTCTCTGAATTTCCACCTTACTGCTTGATCTGTTAATCAGAAAATGTGGAGGTTTAATCCTGGTTTCTCACTGGTCTACATGGTCTGTCTACCAGGGAATAAAAACAGTGCTGTGTGGAAACGAGTGACAAGAGAGAGCCCTCGGGGGAGCGTCTGGAGGGTCTGGAGAGCGGGACGGGAGCACAGCCCTTTACAGGTAGGAACCAAAGTCAGTGTCCACGCGAGGCCATCACACACCCGTGACCACTGAGGAGCCCGACACCCAGCAGCACTTCAAACATTCCTGCTGACTCCTCAACGCTGATATGGGAAGGGCGGGTGGAGACCGTCCAGCCCAGACCCATCCTGAAACTGTCCCAGGTCACCCGGCCCTGGACACACCAGGACTTGGGCACCAGGCACCACACGTGAAAAACGGTAGCACAGAATCCCTCACATGACGCAGACAAGTGTACACACCACAACAGGTTTCTTCTAAGCCTCCAACATCGCTCACCACCCTTGCTGGGCCTGGGGGACTTTACTAGGGCATCTAGAACAGCATTAAAAATAACCCAGACACGGGAACCTGTTCACACAAAAGGTTGGCTGACTCTGTCTCTTTGTCCTTTGAACGTTTTCTGTCTCCCACCTAATAGCGCTGGATTTTTTTTTTTTTAAGTACTTGTTCTTTTGGGATGTTTTAAGTTTAAAATAAGGCATTTGTAGTGTGCAGGGGGTAGGGGATGAAAAGAGAATCAAGTGAAAGCGCCAGATAAAACCTAAAGGAAACTCATGCATAAAGCAGAATTACGCTGTTACTCTAAAAGGTAAACAAGAAGAAGATGAACAGCCTTTGCGTTAGAAAACAGAGTGAGAAGGGCCAACCAATCTTTCCTAAGAAAACCTAAAAATGGAATTGGGATTTAAAATGTGCTGTTTCAAAATGGACTCCAACGTGGACATGTTAAGATTTGCTAAATTAACCAGAAAGTTGATAAGGTGATGGGTATCCACCACAAACAAGACTCGGAAGGAGCCTAGGGGCCTCCGGCTCCCAGCCCCGCCCCCTCCAGGTGCGAGAGGGATTCCCTTGCTTGTTATGAGTGGCGAGCCTTCCGCCTTGACGTGATGGAATTTTCTGCATGGTTCGGTTTCTCAGGGAGCTTTGTCAGCCCTCTCCTGCAAGCTGGAGGGGATGAGATGTGCTTCCAGCTCTATGAAACTCGTGTCCTAAAAAGCCACCCAACACACAGGGACACAAGCGCACACGCACGCGTGCACACACACACTCTCTTCAGATGCTGTGTAACATCTGACATCAATCTTCCAGATGTGCAGCTCAGTGGGGTCTGTGAGCTGGCCTCTGCACGGGATTGGACAAGGCCCTAGGACAGGCGCGGCCTACACTCCTCAGCTACCTGTCCAGGCAACCCTACCCAGGAGCCCTAACCCAGCCATCGCCGGGGAAGCCAGGCGGGCGCTGTCCAGTTCAGCACCACTCCCTGAGCCTGAGTGAGCCAGCGGCAGGTGGGCGGTGCAGTGCCCCGCCCGCAGGGTTCTGGGCCTACCTAGTTTTTGCATGCATGCACGGAGCCTTTCTTCAAGATTGGACACTCTGCTCTGCAGTTCATCGTAGTCATAGGCGCCAATCTCCTCTTGCAGCTCGTTAAGCACTGCCGTCAGATTCTGGACCTCCTCCTTAAACTGCAATACCAATTTGGCATCGGCCTTGTACTCCTCCAACACAGGTATCAAAGGCCTAAGTTCATCCATTTTCGCTTTTATCGCCTGCAAGGTTAAAATAAGCTGGGTTCAGTGCGATGCGTGCAAAAACTCTAACACCCTGCCTTGGCCTGGCTTCTCCCTAGGTGAGGGAAAATGTCCACACTCCCGCTTTCTTTATAGATGGATTTATTCTGGTCCACAGGAGTTAGAAGAGCATATTAAACAGTCTTCAGAACACCAACATATTTGGGAAAGGTCTTTATTGTCAGCTTAGAATGCAACATCTTAAGGTTACATGCTTTAAGTCACATACACAAAGTATCTCTTTTTTTGTTTGTTTTTGTTTTTTCAAAAAATGCATTGACAAGGGTTCAAACTATTCGTGAAATGCATCTACAGTCACATGCAAAAGAGATCCTGGTTATGTTCAAGGTTCCTTAGGGGCATGGTGCTAAGTAACGGGAAATAATAGTAAAAATGCAGGGTGCAAAAAAGCTCTCTGGCCCTCTGTCATGGTTACATGGGAGTGGACTGCTTCTTCAGTCTGCAGCATTGAAAAAACTCTTTTAAGTTAGCCCTGCAAGCAAGAAAATGGAAACTGTTGAAGAGCTAGCTTACTAGCCTGCCTGAAACAGACAGCCATTAACAGACAAATATTTTCACCGTCACTTAAAAAAAAATCACGCTTCAAGGCTAGAGTCAGTCCAGACAAACTGCTTTCACAGTCATTTAGGGGCCCTCACAGCAACTGCTGCTGCAAGTGTTCAAGGCAATTAAAGTGTGGTCAGAAGCAAGGGTAGCCTGTCTTCCCCCCAGAACCATAGCATTCAAGATCTGGGGACTAGGAGAGCATGCTTGCAAAGAGGGGCTAGCCCATGGATGCTGGGACATCCCTGGAGCAACCTGAGTCTACCCCCGGGAAGAGGGTGCTCGCCTGATGAGGAGAGACACAAGCTCTTTTGGGTCAGGCAGGTCAGAACCTCTTTCTGAGATGATTCGTGGTGACATGTCAGAAGCAACGACCGGTCCACCTGCGTCCAGCGAGAGAGGCTGGCTCATTCCTCAACAGGATCAAGCTGCTGTTATTTTATTTATCATATAGATTTATAACTTCATTAGCTTGCCATTTCGTCTATATAATGTATGGCTTTTACAAGCGCATTAGTTCTTGCTGCACGCAGGGAGAGCATCAAAGGAAAACATTAGCATAAAAAGGCCGGAAGACCCAGAGCATCAGTAGTTTACAGTCCAGCGGGGCTGTGTAATTTGACCTGTTCATTTACATCTGGGCTTGGTTTCTAATTAACATGCATGTATGCCTTAATTAAGGTGCACATCATTTGTCAATTTAATGATTTTGAAGCTGAGTAAACTCTAGGTGTATATATACATATTTGTACATATGTATATATAATTTTAGGTCAAACCAACCCTGGCTTTAACAGTGGAGTTTTGTGGAGAAAACAAAGAGTAACTGGGAGGTGAGAAAGATGCTGGTGTCTCTCTGCCTTCTCTGCAAATCTACAGCGAGCCTTGTTGCTGCTAAATTAGGTCAGATGTGAAGAACTGCCCTGAGCAATCCCTGCTCAGAAACGGCTCTGATCAATTAAGCTAATCCTTGGCTAATGTGATCCACCTGCAGCAGCTGTGGGTCGGGAAGGACCAATCATGTCCCTTCCCAGCTAATCTGTGACTTGGCTGGAGAAGCTGGGGCCTGGGGTCCTGGCCTGGGAAGCTAATAGGTGTGAAAACCGCATCTCAACTCTGCCCCTTTCAAGGTGAATTTCCGTCAAACCAGGGCAAGGGCAGGTGGCCTCTCTACTTCCAAGGAAGGCTGCCATTGGCAAGAAAAAGAGCAACCCTTGCTGGGGTCCTCCCTGGCTTCAAACTGCTATTCTGGAGGGAAAGTGGGAGCAGGAGCGGGAATCAGTCTCAGAGGAGGGGAGGGGGNGGGAGGGGGAGGGGAGGGAGGGGGAGGGGAGCCGCAGGAGCACGCTCGTACCTTGAACTGCCTGGCCAGGTGCTGCTTGTGGCTCTCCTCCACCTGTCTGAACTTGGACTCCAGCCCTTTCATCTGGTTCTCCATCTTCTCCACGTACTGCAAGTCCCTCTGGGTCCGCCGGTCCAGGACCTCTATGGACTGCGACATGTTCTGCACCTGCCAAAAGGCAACAAACAGGTTCAAGGAAGGAGCGTGTGGCGGGTGCCCGAGATTGCATTCGCCTCCCAGCAGAGACAGCGCCGGGAGCCAGAGGCGGCCTGGGCCTGACTTAACTAGTCTATCACCAGTATCGGGCTGTTATGAGCAAGAACCCCGGAACAGAGCAGACAGTCTGGCCAACATTTCCTCTGCCGTCTTCCGGGATGTGTTCTTACAACCAGGCGGCAGGGACCTCTGGCTCCCTGCCGGTCAAAGCTCCAGGCTTACGGCTTTGGGTGGCGTTTTCCTTTGGGGGGACAGGCGATTGCGTCTGTTCTGCGGGATGAAATCCATCAGGCACAAACGCCAACAAACATGAACAGCAGGCGGGGCTCCTCTGGCTCCGGGCACAGCTCTCTCCCCCTGAACCCCGCAGGGTGTCCGCCGAGAGGGCTGAGGGCACTGCGCAGTGTTCGGGGAGCAGGGGACGGGTTCCCTGCTCCTGCATCTCACACACCATCCATCACACCCCACGGTATCATAGGCAGATGACTGCTCTGCAAGCGTGCACATTCGGAACACAGAGTCGGGAATCACTCACTCAGCAAAGGAAGAATTGCTCTTCTACACCTTTACAGGCAGATCTGAACTGAGTCTAGCCTCAAGATGAAACTTTAATATTCAACAGGGTTCCAGAGAGCTTAAAAGAAAAGCTACCTGCCAGAGCATTCTATTTTCAGGAAACTGGCTTGCCCTTCTGTGCCCATGCATTCAGGGTGGCGGGGAGGAGGAAAGGGGTGCACAGCTGCTGTCTGGGTCACTTTCTCAGAACTGAATCCAATCACTAGTGGGAAGATAACTCCATAATCACAAATCTTCATTTCTGATTTTCTTTTTTTTTTTTTCCTGAATTTGCAGATACCCTCCCTTTTCGGAACAAAATCGTTTTGGATGTGAGGCTCAGCTTTGCCTGGTCAGTAAAAGAAGAGATGGCGCTGCAGTCCCCCACCAGATAAAAGACCAAGAGGCTTCTCAGTGGGAAGAGCTGATGCCGCTCAACTTGGCGCTGAAGAATGCCTGGGGCGCTATGGCGTGTTACTTGAGAGTATACACGTGACTTCGGTTTAAAATTTCAGGTTTATAATATACAATATGACTCCCTCTGACCCTTCCTCTTTAGATGCTTCAGGGGAAACTGAAATGTATCTGCTCTATTGCCTCAGGTCTTCCTGTCCCCATCTCCCCCCACCCCAGTGGTTTGTTCTGTCTCTTTGAGTAACTGTGGACTTCTGAGGAAATTTGTATTTCCTTTATCTTTCCAGGCCCAGCCCAAATGCCACCTCCTCCAGGGAGGCTTCCTTGATGCGCCAAGCCAGAAGCGGCCGCACACCACTTGGAAACACCGCCACCTTGCTGGCACCAGGCCTGCACAGCAGCCACCCTCATCCCTGCTCAGCCGCCAGGAGGGAGGTGGAAGGGCCGAGCTCACACCTGTTACCAGCACCCAGGGTCCAGCCCCTCAGGTGCAGCCGCAGTGGGAGGAAGGAACAAAGACGGAAGCTGCAGTCAAGACCCCTGCTCCCCCTCCCTCTCCTGGGTGGGCTCTTGAGCCACAGCAGAGCCCACAAGGCTGCTGACTAGACTCTGCTTCGCAGGAACAGCTGGGCCCTCGCTGGCTTCAGCCTGGCCTTCTCAGGCCACACACAGCCCTCCTGGCTGCTCAAATGCCAGAGAAGGATGCTGTTGGCGAATCTGTGTGTGTGTTAATCGGTCGGTCGTGTCTGACTCTCTGTGACCCCACGGACTGTAGCCCGCCCGGCTCCTCTGTCCATGGAATTCCCCAGGCAGGAATACTGGAGTGGGCTGCCATTCCCTTCTCCGGAGGAACTTCCCAACCCAGGGATCGAACCTGGGTCTCCTGAATCACAGGCAGATTCTTTACTGTTTGAGCTACAGGGAAGTCCTGTTTTAATGAATTTAAATGGTTTTAAATCAAATTGTAAATTTAGGAAACACATTTTAAAGATGCCAAGCTACTCATCTGCCCTATAGAGGCCCCCCACCCTCCGCCAGTCCTTCCCAGGCTGGGCGAGCGCCTCCCTTTCCCGCCAATCAGAGCAGATAATCAAGCCCCAGGGGGCAGTCAGGCCCCTGGGCCTCAGACCCGCAGTCTGGAGGCCCCGCTGAGCGCGCCCACCCTCTCCTTGTGGGGTGTGTCCCCAGAAGCCAGCTGAGGGGCTCAGGGTCCCACGGCTGCCAGCGGCACAGGGCGCCCCTTCCCCACCCCGCCTAAGGTGGCCACAGGGGCTGAGTCAGGCATGGCGGCAGCAACCCGAGGGGCAGACACCCCGGGCCTGGAGGGGACCCCGCCCACTAGCGTTTATGGGACGTTTCTTGGTTTCAGGCACCGGGCTATGGACCTCATCTGATCTTTACAAAACCCTGGGAGGCAGGTGCTATTTCACGTCTCATTACAGAGGACAAGGCTCAGAGAAGTTAAGCGACTTGGCAACTTGCACAGCAGACAGCCACCGGGCAAGGCCTGGACCAGCTCCAGAGCCCACTCGTTCAAATTCTGGGCCTTGAGCTTCTTCACAGACAACAGAGCCTGAGGCTCTAATGAGGGGGGTGGGGGGGTGCAGGGGGCTGCGATCAGGGGACACTGGGGCCAGGCTCCTCCGAGACTGCAGGCCTCAGCAAAGCAGCAGCAAGGCTCCCCTTCTGGAAGCTCCTGGGGTGGGTTTTAACAGGACCAGCCCCAGGGAGAGAACAGACGCTCAGAAGGAAAGAGCAGGAGGGGTGGGAGGCCCCCCCACACACTGAGGATGGCTTCTGCTTCAGAGCACAGTGCCTGCCAGGACACTGTAAAATTGGGCTCTAAATTTTTCAGCAGTTGTGCCGGGCAGGAAGGCGCCTCCGAGGCCAGGGTTCCTAGCAGGGCTCGAGCGGCCTCCTGCCGGTCCCCACGGCCCCTGAGTTCCACTCCCTCTTCCACAATCATGAATAATTAAAGGCCCAATTAGGCTCTGGTCTAGTTTGCTGGTAACAAATGTGTGTGAAACCTGTTACATGCATTTTTCTTTAATTCTTTTACAGTGATTTACTGGGGTGGCTGAAGATGGTGGAGCAAAGCGCATGGGGTCCTCCAGGGCAGCCACCCTCCTGCTCTGGGGTGGGGCGCTGAGGCCCCTCCCCAGCCCCTTCCAGAGGGCAGAGCTCCAGGAAGCCCCCACCCTGCCCTCCTGATTTCCAGAGAGGGCCTGCTTTGCCAGAACCTGTGTGAGGGGCTGCAGAAGCACTGAGCCTGCACTGAACTGGACAGACTGGGCAGGCTGCTGGACCTCCAGTGCCCCCAAGGAAGGCCTGCCCCCAGGGAAGGCCTGCCCCCAGGGCAGGCCCCCACACCCCGCCTCCACAGCTTGTGCTGCTCAGCTGATGGGGGAGTCACAGCTTTCCTGGGGCGTGTGGTGTATGTGTGTGTATAAGTGAGCACTCGTATGTGATGTGTGTATGATGTGTGTATACATGTGTGTCTGTGCGGTGCATGTGCGTGTGTTTACCTGTGATGTGTGTGGTGTGTAAGTGTGTGTCCTTGTGAGGTGTGCATGTGACCATGTGTATATGTATGTGTGTATGTGTGTGGAATATGTGTATATGAGTGTGTCCGTGTGTACCTGTGTGCAGCTGCGTGTGGTGTCCGTGTGTGTGTGTGTGCAGCTGCATGTGGTGTCCGTGTGTGTGTGCGTGTGTGCGGCTGCATGTGGTGTCCGTGTGTGTCTGTGTGTGCGGCTGCGTGTGATGTCCGTGTGTATGTGTGTGCAGCTGCGTGTGGTGTCCGTGTGTGTGTGTGTG
>SJYQ01001693.1:16600-118144 GCA_006410935.1 Redunca redunca
AGTAAGCCTGAACAAGACAGATTTGAAATGAGGGCAGGAATCCGGAGTGTTTTAAAACCAAGCAGGACTTTGAACACTTGCTGAGGATGTTTTTCTCCCAAAAATGGAGGAAGAAAAAAAAATTCTCACAGCCAGAAGTGTAAAAAGCTGAGCGGAGTAACAACCCAGTCTGCTCCAAGGATTTCAGTACTTCATGAACTTCTTTGAGAGCACACAGACAAAGGCATCAGACCTGTACGATGATCTTATCACCAGTGATGGTATCCTGTGCCAGGAATGACTTCTTAGCTTGGATTTTGGAGTGTGTTTTTTTGTTTTGTTTTGTTTTGTTTTAATTTACAATGTGGGCTTTTTGACTCTCCATGTTAGATAGATTTCTGTCACGGAAGTAACTTTTGAATTCATAGTATTCTTGACTGTCTCCACTCTGGTTTGCTGTGACATGGGAAAATCAGAGGCTTTAACATTCCTTGAAGTTTTATTGGAAGCAACATTGCATCAGGGAGGCAGATTCACAGTGTAAGTTTTCTCTTTTTGGCAACTGTACTTTGAATGAGCCGAATGTCAGCAGGATTTCACAGCACATACAATTTACAGTCTTTGTTTTATCAAGGCCTTAAATGTATGTTTTATACTCAGCAGATGGGAAGCACATTGAGCGCTGCATTTGACATGTATGCCTGAGGAAAGGAGCTCCCCGATGGATCATGGCGTTAATGTTTACAGGACATTGCTTATTTTTAGTATTAGTGATGTTTGCTTTCTCTACTTTGGAGGAATCTGTGAGCAATTACTCTGACTGGGCAGTTTTCACAGATGACATAGATCCATTTAAGACACAGAAACTGCAAGATGTCAGACCCAATCAAAAACCGAAGAAGAGTATGCTTCATCCACGTTTGTATTTTGATGCTGGAGAGATCCAAGCAATGAGACAGAAGTCTCGCACGACCCATTTGCACCTTTTTAGAGCGATCAGAAGTGCGGTGACTGCTATGCTGTCAAACCCAACATACTACCTACCTCCACCCAAGCATGCTGATTTTGCTGCCAAGTGGAATGAAATCTATGGTAACAATCTGCCTCCTTTAGCCCTGTACTGTTTGCTGTGCCCGGAAGACAAAGTTGCCTTTGAATTTGCCTTGGAATACATGGATAGGATGGTGGGCTATAAAGACTGGCTGGTGGAGAATGCACCAGGGGATGAGGTTCCAGTTGGCCATTCCCTAACAGGTTTTGCCACTGCCTTTGACTTTTTATATAACTTATTAGATGGTCGTCGGAGACAAAAATACCTAGAAAAAATATGGGTTATTACTGAGGAAATGTATGAGTATTCTAAGGTCCGCTCTTGGGGCAAACAACTTCTTCACAACCACCAAGCTACTAACATGATAGCACTGCTGACTGGGGCTTTGGTGACTGGGGTAGATAAAGGGACTAAGGTAAATCTATGGAAACAGGTTGTAGTAGATGTGATGGAAAAGACAATGTTTCTGTTGAATCACATTGTCGATGGCTCTTTGGATGAAGGTGTGGCCTATGGAAGCTACACAGCTAAATCAGTCACACAGTATGTTTTTCTGGCCCAGCGCCACTTTAATATCAACAACTTGGATAACAACTGGTTAAAAATGCACTTTTGGTTTTATTATGCCACCCTTTTGCCAGGCTTCCAAAGGACTGTGGGGATAGCAGATTCCAATTATAACTGGTTTTATGGTCCTGAGAGCCAGTTAGTTTTTTTGGATAAGTTTGTCTTAAAGAACGGAGCTGGAAATTGGTTAGCTCAGCAAATCAGAAGGCACCGACCTAAAGATGGACCCATGGTCCCCTCTACCGCCCAGAGGTGGAGTACCCTTCACACTGAATACATCTGGTATGACCCCCAGCTCATCCCACAGCCTCCTGCAGAATATGGCACTGCAAAAATGCACCTGTTCCCTAACTGGGGTGTGGTCACTTATGGGGCCGGGCTGCCAAATACACAGACCAATACTTTTGTATCTTTTAAGTCTGGGAAGCTCGGAGGGCGTGCTGTGTATGACATAGTTCACTTCCAGCCATACTCCTGGATTGATGGGTGGAGGAGCTTCAACCCTGGACATGAACATCCGGATCAGAACTCATTTACCTTTGCCCCCAACGGGCAGGTGTTTGTTTCTGAAGCTCTCTATGGACCTAAGTTGAGCCACCTGAACAACGTACTGGTGTTCGCGCCGTCACCCACGAGCCAGTGTAATAAGCCCTGGGAAGGTCAGCTGGGAGAATGTGCACAGTGGCTCAAGTGGACTGGCGAGGAGGTTGGTGATGCGGCCGGGGAAATCATTACTGCCTCTCAGCACGGGGACATGATATTTGTGAGTGGGGAAGCCGTGTCAGCTTACTCTTCAGCAATGAAGCTGAAAAGCGTGTATCGGGCTTTGCTTCTCTTAAACTCTCAGACCCTGCTAGTTGTTGATCATGTCGAGAAGCAAGAAGATTCCCCAGTAAAATCTGTCAGTGCCTTCTTCCATAATCTGGATATTGATTTTAAGTACATCCCATATAGGTTCACAAACAAGTATAATGGCGCCTTGATGGACGTGTGGGATGCTCACTACAAGATGTTTTGGTTTGATCATCGTGGCAGTAGCCCTCTTGCTAGTATACAGGAAGCAGAGCAAGCCGCTGAATTTAAGAAACGGTGGACTCAGTTTGTCAATGTTACGTTTCAGATGGAATCTGCAATCACAAGAATCGCGTACATCTTCTACGGGCCATACGTCAATATTTCCAGCTGCAGATTTATTGATAATTCGAATTCTGGACTTCAGCTTTCTCTCAATGTCAATAACACTGACCATGTTGTTTCGATCGTGACTGACTACCAGAACTTGAAGACAAGGTTTGACTACCTGGGATTTGGCGGCTTTGCCACTGTGGCTGATCAGGCCCAAGTAACCCGCTTCGGTTTGGGCACCGAGGCAATAGTAAAGCCCATAAGACGCGATAGAGTTATTTTCCCTTTTGGATTTAAATTTAATGTAGCAGTTGGGTTGATTTTGTGCATCGGGCTGGTGATCTTAACTTTTCAGTGGCGGTTTTACCTTTCTTTTAGAAAGCTTATGCGGTGGATCCTCATCCTTGTTATTGCCTTGTGGTCCGTTGAGCTGCTGGACGTGTGGAGCGCTTGCACGCAGCCCATCTGTGCCAAGTGGGCGAGGCCGGAGACCGAGGGGAGCGGGCAGGCGCTGGCCCCGGGTGGCCAGCGCACAGACCCGCCGGACGTCATCATTACCTCACTTCCTGGTTCCGGAGCTGAGATTCTCAAACAACTCTTCTTCAACAGTAGTGACTTCCTCTACATCCGGGTCCCCACAGCCTACATTGATATCCCAGAAACGGATTTGGAAATCGACTCTTTTGTGGACGCCTGTGAATGGACGGCATCGGACGTCCATGGTGTGCATTTCCGTTTACTCCGAGGCTGGTTGCAGTCCTTGGTCCGAGACACAAAACTACATTTGCAGAACATCCATCTGCACGAACCCGGTAGGGGGAAACTGGCCCAGTATTTTACCATGAATAAAGACAAGAAAAGGAAGTTGAAAAGGAGAGAGTCTCTGGCAGAACAAAGAAGCAGAATGAAAGGCGCCTTTGACAGAGACGCTGAATACGTCCGGGCTCTGCGGAGACACCTGGTCCACTACCCCAGCGCGCGGCCGGTGCTCAGCCTGGGCAGCGGGAGCTGGACCTTAAAGCTGCATTTCTTTCACGAGGTGTTGGGAGCCTCCATGAAGGCCTTGTACGTGGTGAGGGACCCTCGGGCGTGGGTTTATTCCATGCTGTACAGTAGTAAACCTAGCCTTTACTCTTTGAAGAATGTACAAGAGCACTTAGCTAAGCTGTTTAAAACGGAGGGAAGTGCAGGCCGTTGTACCTTGAACTCAGGCTATGCTGTGGAGTATGAATTGCTGCGGAAGGAACTGTTGGCATCCAGACCTCACCCAGTCTCGCTGCTGGCCCATGTGTGGCTGGCAAACACGGCCGCTGCCCTGAGGATAAATGCAGACCTGCTGCCCACCAGCTACCAATTGATCAAGTTTGAAGATCTTGTGCATTTCCCTCAGAATACCACGGAAAGGATTTTTGCCTTCCTTGGAATTCCTTTATCTCCTGCTACTTTAAACCAAATATTGTTTGCCACCTCCACGAACCTTTTCTATCTTCCCTACGAAGGGGAGATATCACCCACTAATACTAACGTTTGGAAGCGAAACTTGCCGAAGGATGAAATTAAACTGATTGAGAACATCTGCTGGACGCTGATGGATCGTCTAGGATACCCAAAGTTTATGGACTGAATGCTGCAGGTCAGCAGAGATTTGCACTAATACTTTCCAACCCAATTTGTGGATATGAATTAGAAGTTTGTTTATTCTTGTACTGTGTGTGTTTGTGTGTGTGTTTGTGATCAATTCGTTACATGCAGAGAGAGATTATTTTAAAAATAAGCACCGTATTTGGCCTAGCAGGATTTATTTTTATGTCACCACTTTCCTTGCCTTTGTTTCTGAATTTTTTTCCTGCTAAGATGTTTCTGCCACAGAGGTGTAGATGAAGTTATATTACCATGGTCAGGGGAGATAGGAGGATTATAAAGGTTTTTGTCTAACTCTCCGCTTCATCTGTAACTCAGCCGATCTAGCCCAGAACCTCATGCACTGCTGAAAGCCTGGCAGTTGATGCTTTACCCAAGCACCTCTTGCTTTCAAGATGAAATACAAAAGTTTCTTAGTTTTTTAGAAGGTGTCCCAACACATTTATCTTGCACACCACACATACACACAAATCCTTTTTTCCTTTTACTGTGTAGAATGTTCACAGATATCACTGGGGAAATGATGAAAGATCCTATCGGAATTATCCAATCCCTTCTGGAAAATACAGATGGAAATACAGAATGGATTTTTTTTTTTTTTTTTTTTTGGTCAGAAACAGTGACCTGAAAATCCTCCTTAAAGTTTTTTACTTAGAAGTCATAAGGAATCAGTCTTGGAACAGTGGATGCCAAGGGCTGGTAGGGTATTTTAGGCCCTCTTGTCTCTTTAAAACCCTCTCATTCTTGCTTCCTTGAAACTGCAGCTGTTTACCATTACCACTCCCACCGTGTCCTTTCTGCCACTGTCACGAAAAAGAGTCAGTAGTTACTAATGGCTAAACTCTGATATTTGTGGGGATTCCCCCCCCATCCTGATGATTAATTTTGTGTCAAAGCCTGAGACCACCTTAGAATCAGATTCATCCTTGTGGAATTATCATTGTATGAGTCAAAGCAGTGCTGCTGCCGCCAGTGTTTTTTTAGAGTGGAAACAGAATTGGAAAACTGCCTGACCTATCCTGCGTCCCTTTGAATGAGTCTCCAGACTGCCGGTGTCTGCAGAAGTTGAAGGCTAATGGCAGATGATGTCAGAGGCATCTGTTTCCTTTACCATCTGCATCTTATTATAAATGCCGTCGTCATAACACATGGTTCATTTTATTTTGGTAGACGCTGAAATCAAAATGCGATGCCATTAGAAACCAGTGGAGCAATTATAATGAACTGGATAAAAACCACTAGGCAGTGTGGGGACTTGATGCAAATCTCTGTCTCGACTGCAGTTCCTGATGTTTCAAACTGTAGTTTCACACCACCCCCCCTTACCCTCCAGGCTCTAACACTTGGAATTCTGTCATTCTGACCTAGATAAAAGTGGCTCTTTCTCAGTAGTTTGTTGTTATGTCAAAATGTGCCTCCAGGGTGATCAAGCTGTGGGTATGTTACATTCCAGCTGAAGCTAACCAGGCTGTCATTTTTCTTCCATTACGGTAGGAAAACAGCTCTCTCCTACTCCCCCACTTCTACTTCCTGGTGTAGCTCTCCCTGCCCTCTCTCTACAATGTCAAAATGAATGAAAGTCCTGTTGTATTAATACAGGTTGAGAGGGCAACCAAAGACTCAAATCCGCACTATTATTCTCAAGGAAGATTATTCTTCCTATCTCAGGGTTATCGCGATGCATGTAACATTTCTACATGGATGATAACACCATTTCCATTACTGGTCAGAGTCTCAGTGTCTGCTTTCAATTTCCAGGATGTGTGTATCAAATAAAAAGGCTTTGGGTTGAAAATAATATGAGGTTCGATCAAGGTTAGAATTACCAATGTGTGCAGATAGCGGCAGAGAACACAGATTCTGGACCACTGCCTTTCCTTTAACTTTGCACAGAAACATGCTTACAGGCAGAAGAGAGCCAGGTTGAGTATGCGCAGGGGTTGGGGGAGAGATGTGGAAAATGAAAAAGAGCAGTTCTGTGAATGAATATGGAAACAAGTGGAGAATATGTTATTAATAGATAAGGAAAGGGACGCACTTAAGGTGATCTTCACAGGGTATCTTTCACCACGTAGCAAGGTCAGGGTGAATTTCCCTGTCTACTTCTGACCCAAGGGAAAGTTTGCTGGAGGAGAAGACTTATGTTCACAGGTTCTGTTTCTGAGGAATGTTACATGTAGGTGAAGGCTGGCCCAGCCATTGCATATGCAAGGACTTGTTCATGCTTGGGACCCACTTATGCCTTAACATCCCAATTATGATCTCAGAACACCTAGGTCATGCACTTCTAGAGTGTTATCCTAGGAAAAATGTGAACTTACTTTTACTACATTTTTACTCTGATCATCACAAAAATAATTAAAGCAACCCTGATGACTTTGTAACATTTTCAAAGGAAACACAAAAAGTTCTTTCCATAAAAACAATTCTTTCCTTCATTAATTTCCCCAAGCTTGGGCCCAATAGGAATAAAAGCATTTATTAAAATAATACTGTTTACATATTGAAATTCTGAAAGAATGGGTTAGTTTTGCTGACATAAAAAGTAACAAGTGTGGTGGTAATGTTGATCTAGTTTTCAAAAGTTAGAAATGATGCAAATTACTCACTTCGGATGAGAGAGGCCATGTCCATAGCTGAATTTACTTCAATGATAGTTCTAGAAAGGAAGGAAATGGGAGAACCTGCTCAGTAGAAAGAAGAGAAGGCTATGATTACATTTAATCTATAGAAACCCAGAAAGGCATGAATTTTAGGTAGATACACTTTAATACCTACATACTGAGCCTAAAACCTGAGTATTAGATGTTTGATTAACTGGCTTTTTGGACAAACAGAATAATTAGTACTATAAATGCCTGGCAGGAATGGGGTAATTATTTATGTCTAATTCCCAGGCATGGTATCGGATCTGTCATAAATACATTCATATTTGAAGAGACTCTCCACACACTAATTATGTTTCATTTTTTTTTTCTTTTTGTAGAAATACCACCCCTTCTGTTTGCCATTGACTTTTGATTGGCATCATTTATCAGCAGAGTTTTTGGTGATTTGGTTTAGCATCATCATGGATGCTGTGTGTATTAATCACTCAGTCATGTGTGACTCTGACCCTGTGAACTAAAGCTTACCAGGCTTCTCTGTTGAAATTTTCCAGGCAAGGATACTGAAGTGGGTTGCCATTTCCTTCTCCTGGGTATCTTCCCTACCCAGGGATCAAACCCAGGTCTCCTGCATTGCAGGCAGATGCTTTACCATCTGAGCTATTATATAAAGGCTATCTCATTCAGTTATCTATAAGTAAACATGGACAATGATTTTAAAATCTGACATAACTCTGATCATAATTAGAAAAATGTCACTGATTTAGTGAAAAGTGTAAGTAGAAGATAGTATGTTACAACACCACTTACAGAGGTAAGGGAGCCTAATATTCTAAGATACATCTAGGAATTTAACATACATATATGGGCTATCTACTGCTTGTTTAAATATAGACCAAAGTATGTCTAAAAATAGCTGCTAAGGCAGTGTTTTCCATACTTGACTAGTGTCATTATTTCCCTTCATGTTGGCAGAAAAATTCAAATAACATTTTAAGAACTAGACTGAGTTTTTGTTTTTTTGTTTTTTTTTTAGCACAAAGAATGGAAGGAACTTAGATTCTCACATTCTCTAGCTAACTTGTAAATGCTTGAGCTGTAATTTATATGAGCTTATGTTGTGTTTAGTCCAAGTAACATGTTTAGTTCCATTTCCAAAGATAGGTTTGGAGAAGGCTTCCAAACCTTAGCCGGGTGTCTTGTTTTTATTCTTCACTTTCATTTTTCTTTCACATCTATCCATTTACGCAGCAAAGAAAACCTATACTGGAGACCATAGCCCAGTTTATTAGAACTATATGTATAACATGACTCCTCTGTTAATAAAAAGCTAAAAGCAACTCGGCTATGGTTGGGATAATTTGTAATAGCCCTCTTCTTTAGGTCTTTGGGTACCTGTGCTAGGATTTTTGTCTGGAACTGAGAAGGCAGAGTTGGGAAATGCAGTCCCATGATTTCAGCTACTAAACTTGCACCCTTCAGTGATGGACAAGCCATGACTCCACTCTTGTAAGTTAATTTTCAGTCCTGCCTTCAGTCCATTTCACTCTTCTCTGTACTTAGTCCTAACTTACTAAGTAGCAAGAACATCCTAGTACTGTATACCTGGGCTCCACAAGTGCCCCTCCTATCATTGGTGGAATCTCCATTCGAGCAAGAGATCTATGAAAGGAAGGTTGGTGCAGGTCCCTTGAGTCATTCCAATAGGTAGGAGGTGCAGAGGGTTGGCATAGTGGAGACTTTTGTTTTTAAAGAGAGAAGGATCCATCATAAATTAGTCTATTAGTATGTGCTGCACAAAACCTTAAGGTTTTCATGTTCATCATTACAATCTTCACAACAACTCACTGGTGTTGATTTTACAGATAAATCTGAAGCCTGTATTCTCTTTGCAGGGAATCTGTTTTTGTGAAGGCATTTGGAGCAGGTTTACAATTCAGTTAGCAATTCACAGTAGTTTTAGGGCATCTGCCTCCAAGGTATTGATTTGCATGAGGGAAGAAGACAAAAATGAGTTGACTCTGTGCCTGCCCTGTGAAGAACTGGTGTTCTCTCCAGAGACTTCAGAGTCAGTAGGAATTCATCAAGAGGAGGAGAGGAAGGGCATGCGGGTAGCGATTACCGCCCAAGGAGAGGCACCGCCGTGTCAGCTGCTCTGCCTTAGAAATGGTGGTTATGAGAAAAGGGAGTGGTTTATGGAGCTTTTTGGAGCAAGATCACCATCCATGCTTTTCCTAGTTAGATTTGACTCTATCATCACAGGACGTCCCATCAGTAAGTAGTGAGAGGCACAAGCGGAACAAAACTGCTGAAACTCACTCTCTCCCAATTCTCCCAACTTTATTGCCCCAACACATTTCTCACAAAGAAATGTGGTCCATAACTGAACAGCAAGGGATGCAATGAAGAGAAGGCTGTGTGAGTGTGGTCGGACTAGGGTGCATACAGATTGCTGCTGGTAATGGCAGTAAAGGATGACTCAGGGTATCTCATCTGGGCTCCAACTGGCCAATAGCATCTCCTTTTCCTTCCCCTGCCCTCTCAGTGCATCCAGATTCACATTACCAGGCGGAGCTGACCAATTCTGAGAAGGCAGCAGTGAACAAAACCTATGGAGCTGACAGTCAACTGAATATATTTTAAACCAAAAAACTGTTCTTATCCCTACTGTGGAAATAGTAGAACGAAGGGAAGGAGGGAAGGAAGACATGAAAAATGGAAGGAAGGAACTCTGAATCTAAATCTGAACACAAAGTAAGATGCATAAGGAGAACTGTTCCTCTAACAATTAAGTTCACTATTGTATGGACTATTTAAGAATCTCTTTGAAATCTTATTATAGCTAAAACTTCAGAAAAAAGGATAGATTGTAATCTGAGCAAATCTTTTCTGTAGTACATTGCAGTTGCTCTTTCTATCTTATTTCTTTAAACTATTTCTGTATTGCTGAGACTCGAGATGAAATGAATTTTTCCTTTCAAGGGTATTAACACTGGTGTTGAATTTCATCTAACTGCCAGGTTTTACAGCTTCCTAGATAGTGTGGTGTTTTCCTATAAACTGTCTCCCTCGCTGTTTCCAAGCCAGGGGTATATACCATGATCCCAGTGATATAAGGAAGCAGACATTCATAC
Organism: Redunca redunca; assembly: GCA_006410935.1. Classification (NCBI taxonomy): domain Eukaryota; kingdom Metazoa; phylum Chordata; class Mammalia; order Artiodactyla; family Bovidae; genus Redunca; species Redunca redunca. Next base: position 26,704 of record SJYQ01001693.1, read on the forward strand.
ACATGGGACATCCATGGTGCTCTTCATTCTTTTGGAAGTTAATTCAGCTCCCATCACCATCACTTTTCTCACTTCATGAGTAAATGAACAACACAGAAATCTCTAATCCCTGCATTAAAATCTGACTTCCCTCTATGGACAATGTATAAGGCACTTCTTACCTTACTCATTGCATAATGGAAATAATGCTCCCCAACTTTGTTCTACTACAATGAAAGATAACTGTCCAACTTTATTAATGTTTATTTATTGTTCTAAGTATTCATTTATTTCTTTGCCTTGTTCCAAAAGATTAGTTTTGTTTTATATATTTGTTTAAAGTTTCTGGGATTTTAAAATAAGGCTTTTTAAACTATGTTGGGCCATTTTAACTTGATGCCTTAATGTGGTATTCCACAAAACTTTGAAGGGAGATTTACAAGAACACAATACAACCAAGAAGTGATGAAATTGCTTCCATAAAACACCCATGAAAAGACAACTGCATATAAAGAGTGCAGTTCATAAAAGTTAACCCTACACAGTGAAACAGGTGGGTTCTGCTCTTCATTTTTACTCCAGGCATTAACCCGGGTGTCCTGGCATTCGGTGTTAACTCGAGCACATCACACTCACAGTGGGCTTATGTGCACCAAGGAACTTGTGTTATTTTTCTTTAGATTGACCAAAATAAACTGAAATGTACATGCATTCAGTTATACTTTATCTTTTACTCAAAATTAACTATAAATTTTGAGTTTATAGTTATTGAACAAAAACCCCATTACTACAAGGTACTTGCTTTTATGCTCAGTCAGTCACTCAGTCGTGTCTGACTTTTTGCAACCCCACGGACTGTCACCTGTCAGGCTCCTCTGTCCATGGGATTCTCCAGGCAATACTGGAGTAGGTTGCCATTTCCTTCTCCAGGACGTTCTTGTGCACCCACATGAAAATCTAGCAGGATTCCATCATCATATGAGGTGTAAGGTTTTCTGTGTATAATCAACATATTGTACTCATGGGTTTTTCACAAGCTATGTTTATGCCTTTCTCCCATTTCCTTGGTTAATTTGAAGAGGGAGATTTCTATTAAGAATGTTATATTAACAACACTTTGTATATTATATGAACTTTGAAATTTGATAAAATTTGAGTACAAATCCCTAGGTCAATAAATAATGACCAGCTGTGAGGTGTTGGGCAGTTTTCTTAATTTGAGATCATCATTTCCCCATCTGTAAAACTCCCCCAGAGTTGATGCAAGGATTAAATAAAGTCACATGTGAAAATTCATAGAATGATACTTGTTTCCTCTTTGCAATCACCTCCAATTCATTTTCTATCAAACACATATGTAATACACCATTCTCCCAAGAAGAAAATATTAAAATGTCCCCAGAGAATTTGAGCCTATGTAGTTGGCATATAGACCAGAGAGACACCTATTTTACTATTTCATATATCAACAGAGTTGTAAAAACATGTAAAATTACAATTATGCAGTTAATATACTAATTTGGAAATAATTTGGAGCATTTTTCATGCTCACATTTTAAGAAAAAAATCATTCAAATTTTCACTTACTTCACTTACTTCAGTGCTTTGTTTCTAGAGTCATGGTTTGAGTTATTCCAAAGAATATTGTATTTCCTTCTGAATTTTATAGAGACTCTTAAGATAGAGACTCTTTTAAGTTTATGTTTAGTCACCCAGGTGTATCTGACTCTTTGGAATCCCATGGACTGTAGCCCACCAGGCTTCTCTGTCCAAGGGATTTTTCAGGCAAGAATACTGCAGGAGGTTGCCATTTCCTCCTCCATGGGATCTTCCCAACCCAGAGACTGGATCTGCGTCTCTTGTGTCTCCTGCATTGCAGCAGAATTATTTACCTGCTAAGCCATCAGAGAAGCCTATTGAATTTAAGTATGATGCTATTACTTGAAGTTTTATATCATGTTACAAGAGCTATTTGTATAATATTAATCATAATTTTATGTTCATACCTTCATTCAGTAGATACATTATTATGATCTTCTACATCAAAATCAATGTATTTTTCCTATTTTAATATTTCCATTTATTTATTATGAAATATGCATAAAAGCTGGGAGTGTTGAAGACTATGCGTGAACATGACATTTACTCCACTGGCTATGATGGAATAAGTGAGGACCAGCCTTGTGGCTCAGTGGTAAAAAATCAGCCTGCTAATGCAGGAGATGCAGGTTCAGTCCCTGGGTTAGGACAATCCCTTGGAGAAGGAAATGGCAACCCACTCCAACATTCTTGCCTGGAAAATCCCATGGACTGAGGAGCCTGGTTGGGCACAGCCCACAGGGTTGCAAAAGAGTCAGACACGACAGCAGCTAAACAACAATCTGAGGTAGCATATCCGAGTTACATGTCATGATTATATACCTGACACCATATGTAACAGATGATTTTGTGAATATAAAGTGATCTCTTTATAGAACACTTAATGCGCACATTCTTCACACACATTCTTTGGCTCAGGGTTAAGTTCTACAGTACGTTATCATCTGCCTGGTGCTTTGTAAGTGTGGGTGTTTTTTCTCTTCTGTGGCTGTAGATCACAACCCAGGAGCAGTTCCAGAGCCTCCAGTTGGAACCTCAGCCTTCCAGCAAGGAGCCCCGGACAGCACGCGCATCTGCCCAGGGAATGGGTGCCACACACCTATGATCACAGGGTTCATCCTACTGAGGACAGGAATTCCTCTTCTGTGACTGGTTTTCCCTGGATACTGCCATCCAAACCCTGGCTGAGGTTCACTGCATGCAAATCAGAAGACACTGTTTTGCTGAGCCTTGCACATGTCAGGTCTGCTGCCCCCTACTTCTCCAACTGTAGGTACAATGGATAGGTTATGCTAATATGTGGATGCTGAAAAGACGTGCTGACCCTATCAGAAGCCCTCTTCTGTGATATTGATAAGTCTCTGTGACCAGAGCTGGGGCTTAGAGTCAGAACCCCTATACTCACACCCTACCACGTGGTACAGAGCTTATACCTCTGACTTTCCATTACTGTATCCTCCCACCCTTTCCAGCAACACCAGAGGTAACAACTATCCTGAGTTTTATGTTTACCATTCCTGTGCTCTTCTTTATAGCTCCACCACATAAGCCTCTATATTTATCAACACATTGTACATTTTTGCATGTTTTTATACATTATGTAAACCTAACATACTGCATATATTCTTACACAGCTTGCTTTTCTTCACTCAAAATTTTGTCTAATGCATGTTGATGTTTGCAGGTGGAGAGCACTTATTTCCAACATGGTGGGTTCCAATATAGACAACTGTCCAAACAGCATACTTTATGAATCTTTCATCTTGTTGGATTTGGGGAATATTTTTAATTTTTGTAATTTTAAACATTATACATAAAACTTTATATATGCTATATAATGCACATATGTTAATGCAAGAATTTTGTCATTGTGGTTTTTTTTTTTTTTTGTATCCAGAAACCTTCCCACCCAGCCCCACTTCAGCTTAGTGTATATATTGAGGGCTCAACACGCATCCTCAAGTATTCTTGATACCAAATAATTATTTGCACCGGTTGACACTCTAGCAATTGTTGAAAAGCTTGTGTTGCTCCAAAGCTTCTCCTGTACTTGGCATTTTCATAGTCTTAAATATTTTTCTGTCTAGTGGGATAAAAGAGTGCTATGGCTTTTTTTTTTTTCAGTTCTGTTAATAACATTAGAACATGTGTGCAGCACATGCACTAGTGTACACACACACCCAGTCGTCCTTATTTTTCCCATTTGTGTTTCTTCTTTCGTGAAAAGAAATCATGTTCCTGTCTTTTTTCCATTTTTCCATGGCATTCATTTTTTTCTCACTGATTCATTGACATTTACTGTATATTAATAATACTAATCCTTCTTTGGTTATACTTGCTGTGAATAACTTCTTGGCTTATATTTTTATGATCTTTGTACTATGACTTTTGTGATACATTTTGATATGCAGGTGTTCTTAATTTGAATGTAGACAAAATATGTTTACAAATAATTTTTCTTTATTATTTATACTTTTTAACATCCTATCAAAGAATCTTAGCGTCTTGGCACTGAAAATGTTCTCCTCTATTTTCCTATCATTATCAATTGCTGCCAAACAATATTACCACACATGTAATGGCGTAGAACAGCACACATTCATGTCTCACAGTTTCTGTGGGTCGGGAAACCAAGCCTGGCTGAACTTGGTCATCTGCTCGTACATGTGGCTGCAGTGACATTGCTGGGACTTGGATCTCATCTGAGAAGCACCCACTTCCAAGCTCATGTGATTGTTGGCAAGACTGAATTCTTTGTGGCCTATTGGACTAAAAGCCTCAGTTCTTTTCTGCCTGCTGGCAGGAGACCCTGAATCACTTGCCATGTGAGCGTCTTCATTGGCAGTTAACGTCACGAAGTCAGGAATGAGAGAGTCTATAGAGAAACTGCTAACATGCTATCAAAATCTTAGAAGCGACACCCAGGCAGCTTTGGTTAGAAGCTAGTCAGAGGTCCCCTTACCCCTACACCCAGGGAAAAGGGTTTCCACAAGGACAGGACTACCAGGAGATGGAGAGCTTATTTGCCTTTTATATTTAAATATTTAATCTGCGTACTTAGTTGGTCAGTCATGTCCGACTCTTTGGGACCCCATGGACTGTAGCCCACCAGGCAACTCTGTTCATGAAATTTCCTGGTATTTCCCAGGCAAGAATACTGGAGTGAGTTGCCATTTCCTTCTCCATTTAATCTGCTTTACATTAATTGTTAAGTCCATTCTGGGTTGTTGATTTTTTTCCCTGTATGAATAACCTGCTGTCCTAGACTGAAAAGATTCGGGACCCTCTCCTTTCCAGTAACCTTCAGTGCCATTTCTACTGCATATCAAGTCCTTATATTTTGTGTGAGCTGATTTCTGAGTTCTCTACTGTACTCCACTGGCAAATTTGATTACTCGATGACAATACTGCACTGTCTTAATTACTGTAGTCTTTTTATTGGCCTTGAAATCTGGCAAGGCAAGTCTTTTTATTTTCTTTTTTCTATTTCTTAAGACTTTGTTCTTCCATATGCATTTTAGAATTAGTTTGCATAGTTCCTCAAAGCAAGCAAACAAAGAACAATACATGTTATTGTAAATGCATTACATCAATTTTGGGAGAATTGACCTCTTTAATTAATCCCAATTCATAAGCATGGCATATCTCTCCTTTTATATAACATTTGTTAATCCTTTGATAGATTTAAGTATGAGCACTTTATATATTACAGTGGATCATATTTATTTTTAATTATATGTCTGAATTGATGATAGTAGGTAGAAAATACAGTTGACTTTTGTGTATTTATATCAGGGAACTTACTAATTTAATAATTTACCTGTAAATTTTTTGGAAATACTTATATAAGATGATTTTGTAATCTGTAATTAATGGAATACATTTCCTTCCTTTTAATTTTATAACTTTTTAATGTTCTTACTGGATTTGTTAGGACGTCTTGTAAAGTACTGAGTGGATCTGGCGATGTGAGTATTCTTGTACTGTTTCTAATGTGAATGGAGTAATTGTACATTTCACCACTGAGCAAATGAATGGATGCTGTGTGTATTTCATAGATTCCCTTTATCAGGATGTGGTACTCCCTTCTATTGCCAGTTGATAATTGCCTTTTTTCATCAATGCATGATGAGACTTATTCATGCTTTTGCTGTATTTATTGTGATAATCATATGTTTCTTTGCCCTAATCTGTTAATGCAATGTATTTTGTGAAGATATTTTTTTCTTTTGAGATTAAACCAAATTTGGCTTGCTATGATGAAACCAGACTGTGAATGATTTATTATATTTGTTGCTGAATTGAGCTTATTAATAATTAAGATGTTTATATCAGCATTTGTAATTGTGATTTTCTCATGATATATTTGTCTAATTTTGAAGTCAACAAACTTGTCACACAAAGTAAGTGGAGGATGTTCTATTTTTATATTCTCTAGATGAGTTTGCCTGGGATTGAAATGACCTAATACAAGAATGTTTGCTAGAACTCATTTGTAAAATTATCTGAGCATTTGGTTTTCTTTGTAGGAACACTTTATCTAAATATAAAATTTCATTTGGTGGTCATAGGGTTATTTTATTTACCTCATGAATTTATTTTGAAGTCTGTTTTGACAAATTATGTTTTTAAGGAATCTATACTGTTCTTTTAATTTTTCACATTTATTGAGCTAAATTTACTCAAAATGAAAATTATCTAATTTGCATTTCTAATTATCCATCTCCCACACATGTATTTTCTCTCCCTAATACTGAGTATGTGTGCCTTATTTCTTTATGTTCCTGATGCTTTTGGGCTGGTGGATATTGACAATAATAGCCCATGTAGTTAAATTACCTTCTATATTGGTGATGGTTTAGTCAGTCATGTCCAACTTTTTGCAACCCTGTGGACTGTAGCCCTCCAGGGACCCCATGGACAGTAGCCCACCAGTCTCCTCTGCCCATGGAATTCTCCAGGCAAAATACTGGAACGGGTTGCCATTTCCTTCTCCAAGGGATCTTCCAGATCCAAGGATTGAACCCTGGTCTCCTGCATTGCAGGAGATTCTTTATTGACTGAGCTACCAGGGAAGCCCTGTTTATCTTCTCTGTTAGTAACATAAATTGAGGGTCCTTTACAACGACTAATTTTTAGCTTTTTTGTTCTTACCTAATATTTTATGTTTATTTGTTATTGCATAACCAGCTCCTAATCTTACGTATTTCCTTTATTTCTCTAACATCAGTTGTTTTTCTTTTTTAATCTTTAATTATATGTCCCATTATTGTTTGTCAATGTCCACCAGCCAAAAACCACCGTGAAGGAACTGGATTTATTAGAGTAAGAGGGTTTTAAGCAGTACAGCTTTGCACTGCCCTATATCAAAAAATGAACTAACAAAAACAGCATTAAAAAAAGGACCAATTAGAAAATAGGATTTTACCACAAACAAGTAAAGATTCAATATCTTTAATGTAGAAAAGGTTTACTTATATGTAAGCAAAAAATGATTACAACTTTAAAAGAGACAGAAGTTAAAAGCAATAGACCAGATAATCAGTTTCACTAATTCAAAGTACAAATACTGTACTTTCCTTTTCTTTTACAGTTTATATCTTGGCCTCCAAATTATTTCTACTTAAGGCCTGTCCTCCCAGTACTAAATAAATTTTAAAAAAAAAATACAAGGGAAAAAGTCTAAAATTCCTTGCGATTTAATCAAAAGTTTTAGGACTACTTCCAAACATAAATCAAGAAAGAGCTTTAATCCCATGTGACCAATACTTTCCCTGTTTCTCACTGGTATAATGTATCACTGTAGATGACTGGGCCTGTCCAATGCAACAAATGATGCTTTTCTACAGAGGCTAGAATCACATGCTTATACTGTTTCTGCAGAGTGCACATTAGTGGCCCATGCACAAAAGGCCAGTTCATTTTAATTCACCTCCCCCACTCCCTTCTTTTGCTTAATTTTATTCTTAAAAGCACAACCTACTGGAGCACTGTTCTTGGGTCTAGAAAATTTGCCTATGTTAGGTATGTATTGATATTATGCAGAAATCACTCCCACCTCCAGCACCATCCTTGCAAAAACCATTAGGCATTTTTATAGAGACTGGATTACCAGCCTAAAATCTCCTCCCAGGGGAATGTTATTTCAGGTGTTTTCTAGTCCTTTCTTGAACAAGTAATTGTTTTGAGGGCCATGCTGGACCAACTTTTACTGGGGTCTCTACTTCCAAATTTTGAAAAGAGGTATCAGTTACAGGTCACTTCACGTTCACAAATACCCTGGGCTCCTTCTGGAAAGAAATTGGCAATCACCAAGGAAATTGATTCAGATTATTTCAGGAAATAGAGATATAAGATGGCCAGAAAACCACCTAACCCAGTCCAGTGGGGAAGAAAATCGAAGGTGGATATCCAGCTTCCCCGTCATTGCCAGGGCACTTCCCTGAAGGCCCATTCCAGTCTCACCTCATGGGGTCCCCAGAAGAATCTTAGGAGCTCAGTAGCTGGAGAAATGGAGAAGAAGGACAGGACTTAAGAGCAAGCAGTGTTCAAATCTCTGCGAACTGCATTCCTGCTTCTAGCGGTACCTGAGTGGACAGTCTACCCAGTATCTCTGCACATGTGCAAAACTGAACTAATCAGTAAAAATCAGTAACAGGAAAATCCATAAATACCTGTATATTAAAGTGAGGTAAAGACACTCCTGAAAGACCCACTGGCCAAAGAAAAAATCAAAAGAGATATCAAAAAATATCTTGAGACAACAAAGATGGAACACAATATATAAAAACTCATGGCGTGCAGCAAAAGTAGTTCTGTGAGGAAAGGTTATGTTAATAACTATAAGTGACTACATTAAGAAAACAGGTCTCAAATAAACTACCCAATAGCATATTTCAAGGGGCTAGGAAAAGGAACAAATTAAGCCCAAATTTAACAGAAAAAAGCAAACAATAAAGATTAGTATAGAAATAAAGGAAACAGAGAATAGGAAAACAATAGAAATGATTAACAAAACTAAGTGTTCATTCTTCAAAAATATAAAATTGTTAAAAACTATAGGATGGTTTACCAAGGAAAACAGAGAGAGAGCTTAAAAATAAAGGCAGAAGTAAAAGGAGAGAAATTAAAATTAATACCACATAAATACAAAGGCTCTTAAGATAGTATGATAAACAATTATATACCAATCAACTGGACACCCTAGAAAAGTTAGATTTATTGCTAAAAACATGCATCCTGCTAAGACTGAATCCTGAAGAAATATAAATCTGAAAAGACCAATAATGAATAAGAAGATTGAGTCAGTAACAAAAAAAATAAATAGTAATAAGAACTGGAGAAAATGAATATTGGAGAAAGCATTAGTATCAATGTCACCTAGTTATAGTTATCTGATTACTTTAGAATAATTTATTCGACCTGGGTACAGGGAAAGGCTTTCTAACTAAGACTCAATATTCTCATGCCTGAGTTCACTTTTGATTAAGGACCAAAGAAACCAAGATTGCTTCAACCCTCCCACAGACAGCAGCATTTAACTTTAGAGAAAATGTTTTTAAATAAATAATAAACACACACACACACACACAACTACTAGAAGACACTGGAGAGTGATCCAAAAATTAGAAGAAATCTGAAAGAATTTCACTATTGGAAAAAGGAAGAGGCACTAGTGATTTTCTTATTTCACCACTTCTAGCCTGAAGGCAGTCCTCGCCTGCAGCATAAATGGAAGCGAAAATGCCAACAGACTAGAAAAATGCCATTTTCTGGCAAAAGAAGAAAATGGAGAAGGGGAGTGCCAGAGACTAGGGGCACAAACTCCATGCATAAACTCTACCTAAGTATCTTTGAGTTTGTGCTCCATCATGTCCGACTCTTTGTGACCCACGGACTGTAGCCCACCAGGCTCCTCTGTCCATGGCATTTCCCAGGCAAGGATACTGGAGTGGGTTGCCATTTCTGCCTCTAGGGGATCTTCCTGATCCAAGACTCAAACCTGAGTCTTCTATGTGTCCTGCTTTGACAGATGAATTCTTTACCACTGCCCCTAAATACCTGGCCTATCACTAAACCATGAGAGCTAAGGGCTGAGTCTTGGCTTAAACATAAAGATAAAATAACCAATCTAAGATTCAATCTGTCGAAAGTCCAAAAATGAGCAAAATTAAAACCATTAAATCAATAAACAATCTTTAGTAAGAGTTTATCATGCATCACTTCAGTTCAGTCACTCACTCCTGTCCAATTCCTTGTGACTCCATGAACTGCAGCACACCAGGCTTCCCTGTCCATCACCAACTCCCTGACCTTACTCAAACTTATGTCAATGATGCCATCCAACCATCTCATCCTCTGTCTTCTCCTTCTCCTCCTGCCTTCAATCTTTCCCAGCATCAGGGTCTTTTCCAGTGAGTCATCTCTTTGCATCAGGTGGCCAAAGTATTGGAGTTTCAGTTTCAGCATCAGTCCTTCCAATGAATATTCAGGACTGATTTCATTTAGGATGGACTGATTGGATTTCCTTGCAGGCCAAGGGACTCTCAAGAGTCTCCTCCAACACCATAGTTCAAAAGCATCAATTCTTCGGTGCTCAGCTTTCTTTATAGTCCAACTCTCATGTCTATACATGACTACTGGAAAAACCATAGCCTTGACTAGATCGACTTTTGTTGGCAAAGTAATATCTCTGCTTTAAAATATGCTGTCTAGGTTGGTCATAACTTTCCTTCCAAGGAGCAAGCATCTTTTAATTTCGTGGCTGCAGTCACCATCTACAGTGATTTTGGTGGCCCCCAAAATAAAGTCTTTCACTGTTTCCACTGTTTCCCCGTTATTTGCCATGAAGTGATGGGACCAGATGCCATGATCTATGCTTTCTGAATATTGAGCTTTAACTTTTTCACTCTTTCACTTTTTCACTCTTTCACTTTTTCACTCTCCTCCTTCACTTTCATCAAGAGGCTCTTTAGTTCTTCGCTTTCTGCCATAAGAGTGGTATCATCTGCATATCTGAGGTTATTGATATTTTTCCTGGCAATCTTGATTCCAGCTTGTGCTTCATCCAGCCCAGCATTTCTCATGATGTCCTCTGCATGTATGTTAAATAAGTAGGGTGGTAATATACAGCCTTGATGTACTCCTTTTCCTATTTGGAACCAGTCTGTTGTTCCATGTCCCATTCTAACTGTTGCTTCCTGACCTGCATACAGATTTCTCAAGAGGCACGTCAGGTGGTCTGGTATTCCCATCTTTTTCAGAATTTTCCAGTTTATTGTAATCCACACAGTCAAAGGCTTTGGCATAGTCAATAAAGCAGAAATAGATGTTGTTGTTTTTTTCTTTTTTTTCTGGAACTCTCTTGCTTTTTTGATGATCCAGCAGATGTTGGCAATTTGATCTCCGGTTCCTCTGCCTTTTCTAAATCCAGCTTGAACATCTGGAAGTTCATGGTTCATGTATTGTTGAAACTTGGCATGGAGAATTTTGAGCATTACTTATATTATCATGCATTTACGTTTGCAAACCAGGAGCTTTCAAAAGGGGCTTCTTTAAGTTACAAGGATGATTTACAAAGTAAAAACAAAGAAGTTGTTTACCCTTTGGAGAGATTACAATGGGGGTTTCTGCTTGGCAAGGGATTGCTTAAAAGTGATTACTTCATACTATTTTTAGGAAGATGACATAAATTTCTTTTATGATTATCAGATGCATTTGCAAGAAATAACCTAAGCTTTTTCTTTTGTGCTCATGAAATAGACTTAGTTTTGCTTATACGACTTAAATGGTTTTGTGTTCTCAGGAAATTCTCAAGTCTGGTCTTCATTTTGCTTTTAATTTTAATACCTGCTACTCAAAAGACTGAGTTTTCATTCTGAGAACAATTGAACTAGTTTCCTATTAAAACCAAAACAAAATAAAAATGTCTCTTTAGGGTAAAATAACAGAATCCAAATTCTCCAACAAAATGCTTTTCATAGCACAGAGGACACAGTTTAAAATCACACAACATATAAAGAAACAGAGAAATGTGACCTATATTTGAAATCAAAGACAATTTTTTGAGACTGACTCCTAGAAGACACAGATTTTTGAATTAACAGACTAAGATTTTAAAGCAGCTGTTATAACCATGTTTTATGGCATAAAGGAAGCTTAATTTGCATTAGCTGAAAAAGAGACTATTTCCATTGAGAAATATAAAATAAGAAGGAAAATTCCATAGCTAAAAAGCACAATATTTGAAATCTTTAAAAAAACAATAAACATGCTTGATGGTGATACAGCAAAATGGAGATAGCAAACGCCATGAGCCTGACAGATCCATAGAAATTATATAAAGACTAAAGAAGATATTTGTAATATTTGGAAGCAATAACATACACATATTTGGAGTCCTATAAAAAGAGAAAAAAATGAGACTAATTATATTTAAAGAATTATAATTGACATATCCTCAAATTTGTGGCAAGATGCAAATTTATATTCTGTGAGCTCAGAAAACCTCAAGTATGTTAAATGTGAAGAAAACTATGCCAAGACACACCATAGTCAAAATACTATAAATTAAAGACAACAGAGCATCTAAATACAGTGAGAGCAAAGTGGAGTCGTGTATACACTGGGAAATAATTCAAATGACTCCTGACTTTAAAAACAATAGAGTTGAGATTTGACAGAAAACAGCAAAATTCTATAAAGCATTATCCTTTAATAAAAAAAATACATTAATAACAAAATAGAATTTAGAGGATATTGGGCCAATGTCTTTATAGTGCTGAATGAACATAACAACCTTTCAACCCAGAAGTCTCTATACAATCAACAAGTAGCTCAGGAAAAAATAGACATCGTGTTATGCACAAAACTTGATAAACTGTATCACCAACCCATGTGAGCTACAAGAAAGGATAAGGGGATGTTCTTTATGTAGAAAAGTAATCAAACAGATGGAACCTTGTATACTCAAGGAGTGAAAGAAAAGCCAATAATATGAGCATAAAGAGGGAATGCAGTACTGTGATTAGCCTCAGATGAGAAATGGGGACCTGGGGGCAGGGAAGTGGGTATTCCTTGGAGTTGCCTAGTACACACTCCAAATTTCTTTAAGTTTTTTTTTTTCTTTCTTTTTTTTATTTTTAAAGAATCCATCTACATGAAACACTATGTTGTTTAGTTGCTAAGTCCTGTCTGACTCTTTTGCAATCCCATGGACTGTAGCCCACTAGGGTCCTCTGTCCATGAGATTTCCCAGGCAAGAATATTGGAGTGGGTTGCCATCTCCTTCTCCAGGTAGAATTTCTTTAAAGCCTCATTACCAAAGGAGGTAAAAATGTCATAGACTATCCCATGATATAGACAGACACGTTTTAATAGTAAAATTATTAAACTATTGTTAACAATCATAAGACAATTTCTCCGCAAAAATATTCACTTAAAATTGAGAAGCAAGAACTAAATTTTGCCTGTTGTGTGGCTTTGCATATGAACCCCTTGGCCATTAGATTTAAGACTTGGGCAAACTGAGAACTGATTGTGATGGAAGGCATCCTTTTCATCTGACAAAGGCAGAAGTGAAAATATTGTTTGAAATTGCCCTTTAACCCAGGAGGGTGGAGGAATCTAACATCTAGCATTAACTTTCTATTCTGCAAACCAAGAATTTCTCTGTTAGCATTTTTAGGAATCTCATCCTGCTAATCAAAATGTATATATACTTCCAAATCTCCAGATTTTTTAAAGGAACTACTGCAAAGGAAGTTTCCTCTTTTCTGAAATTATACCACTGAGTTTTGAAAAGTACCAGACTTCTGCTCAGTTTCTATAAATTTTTGTCTGAGTTTCTACACAGCATACCAGATGGTCAAAACTACTGCTTTTTCCCCTTTCTTGATTTTGTTTCTATTGCTTTAGTTATCACTTCCAGCTTGCTGTGATCTACAAATCTTAAAGCTATGCCCTTTATCTGTCTTTCTCCTGGGTATTAATCAAATTTTTAACAAGATAGGGATAAGAGCCAACACACAGTGTAGAGAGACTCTTCCACTTTGCAGTTTAATGTTTATTAGCATTCTTTGGGCATCTAGCTGCAATGCAACTTGATTTTTCTGTGAGAAACCATTAATCTTCTTTTGGCTTATTTTCCTTATCTTTAGTATGGGGTGGATTTCATAGCAGTGTTTCTCAAAGCATCTGTGGTAAGGGACAGTCTTGCTTTTTAATTTCTATTTGCCAGGTATCTATGTTTTTGTACAATAAGAATGAAATGTAAAAAAAAAATATTTCTAGAAAAATGATAAATAAAAGATAAATGAAATCAGAACCATTTTATTACTAGACTCAAAAGACATAAGACTGCATTTCAATAATCCAATCAAATAAATAGGAAAATAAAACTGTTGCAAAAACTATATACATTATTCATTGAAATTGTGCACATAGGAAATTAATACAGGAAATATTTTTACAGTTGTCACTTTTTGTTGTTCTTCAACTTTCACCAAATAAGGGTTGTTGTTGAAATAACAATCCCTACACTAAACTGCTGGGTGCACATTTTGAATCAATTCTCTTTGTCAATAATGTTTTTTCATGTGACAGTTGAACTTACATTTTGCTTGTTAACTGATCTAATTTAGATTGGATAAATGACATCGCCACTCATACAGGTTAACCTCAGTTTTGATTTCATAGCATTCAGAGAAGCCTGTCTCAGAGACAGGTATGCTGAGCAGATTGGAAGACAAGAATTTGAAGTAAATTCAGTAAACTTAATGAATTCACTTTTAACATAAAGTAGATGATTCTATACTTTAAAAATTTATCTTTAATCCTTCGTCATCAGTGAGTTTCGGCCATTAATCTTATAAAAGATTAATTAAAGTTATACTTGATAAAAGAAATGGAGTTCATCTTTTATTCTGGTATGGATATTTGATGAAAAATAAAATTTAAAATATTCAAAATAAAATGCAAAACACATTTGTGTTTGGTGGTGGTGTGTGTGTGTGTTAGTCACTCAGTCATGCCTGACTCTTTGCGACCCCACAGACCATATCCCACCAGGCTTCTCTGTCCATGAGATTCTCCAGGCAAGAATAGTGGGGTGGGTTGCCATATCCTTCTCCAGGGGGTCTTCCTGACCCAGGGATCGAACCCGGGTCTCCTGCACTGCAGACAGATACTTTGCTGTGAACTACTCAGGAAGCCATTTTTCACAAACATACAAAATCAAAATTCACTGAAGTAAGTATGTGTGAATACTTCCTGCCAGGCATGGAAGTATCAAGATGATTTAAAAAATTCAAACACTCTGGTACAGGGCAAAACTATTTTTGGCACCCTGATCAGTTAGCAAAGCTAGACAGGAGATTTTAAAGTAAAATTAGCATTCCTTACCAAATTTGAAAATGTGACTATCTGCTAGGAAATATTATTCCAGTATTTTCTATGCAGACATTTAGATTGAATCTGAGACAAAATACCATTAATTTTGTCTCTGTACTTTAAAGAGCTAATCTCCAGTGTGCTGGCTGTCACAGTGCTGAGTCACTAATACATTTTGACTTCACGCTAGGAGAAACTACTTCACACGTAGTATTTAAAAGTGTTCATGTTTCTTACTTCTTTTGACAGTTCTTAGCAGAGTTTGTTAAATCATAATGTTTATTTAAACATTTTTTAAAAGATGTGCCCAAATTGCTTTTATTTTCATGTAGTTTGTACATAAAATCATCTCAAGTAGAAAACCAGAGGATACATAAGATGCAAAAATTACCCATCTATAAATTGCTGCCACTTGAATTTAAATATTTTAATCTAAATGATGGCAAGGAGGCTTATAACTGTGAAAATCTTAATAAAATCATACCTAAAATGATAGAAAACTTTTGCTCGTGATTGACTTTGGCTTATGGACAATATTCACTAAAATCCAAGGAGGATTGGGTCCAGGCTTCTTTGTGCTTTCAAAAAAGTTTGATTATATATGTATGTATAAGGTTATTGTGGCTGCTGTAACAAATTACCATTAACTTGGTGGCTTAAGACAACACAAGTTTACTATCTTTCAATTACAGAGATCAGAAATCTGAAATAGGTCTCACTGGATGAAATAAATTTATGTGTAGACCTGTGTTTCTTTTTGGAGTCTCCAGAGAAGAACGTGTTTCTGTGGATTTTCAAGCTTCTAGAGGGCACCCCTGTTCTCTGACTCATATCTTCATGTCATCACCTGTAGAGACTCTGGGCCATAAGCTTCTCACATTGCCGTCTCTTCATGTCTCCCTCCTCTCTCAGCCTCTTTTGATCCTCTTTTGAGGACTCTTGTGATTATACTGCTGCTGCTGCTGCTGCTAAGTCGCTTCAGTTGTGTCCGACTCTGTGCGACCCCGTAGACGGCAGCCCACCAGGCTCCCCCGTCCCTGGGATTCTCCTGAACCCACCCAATTAATATATAAGAATCCCCCAACCCCAAAGTCAGCTGACTGGCAACATTAATTCAATATGAAACCTTAGTTCTTCTTTGCCATATAGGCTAACACATTCCTAAATAGAAGGACAGGTGACTAAAGATTGAAATGGAAGCTTTATCAGTGAGAATGACTAGGCTGGAGAACTATGGAGGAAATGGGGTCCCTGATCCTTTAGACTAGATATAGGTAGAGTTTTCTCAAAGGTTTCAAGTGGTGCTGGAAGCCTCCTATGGGAATCAACCCTGACAGTACTCTCAGCATGGGGGAAGAGATTAGAGTATCTACTGTTGGGGGCAACACGCGTGTGGGCTATGGGCCAGTTAGACTCCCCACCATTAATGTCACCCCCCGGGGAGAAGAAACAGGAGAGGGATGACCAGCACAAAGCCCCTCCAGGTGGGCCCACCACAGGGGATTGGAAGCACTCCCCTCTCCATCCAAAGACCAGTCAAGCCATTGGAAATACAATCTATCTATTCAACTCAATCTGTCAAAAACAGTTGTGGATAAAGAAAAAGCAGCATTTACATTTGAGTATAAAGAGTGTGGGCGGCTGCGAAGGTGCGCAGAGCATGGTCAAGAGTAGCTACCCCACGCCCGAGGTCAGGGGCAGAAGCCGGGAGGACCTCATGCCCGAAGGGCAGTGGCGGAGAGGAGCTACCCCATGTCCGAGGTCAGGGGCGGCAGCCGAGATTGCCAGGCTGCCACAGCGCAGGAGCAGACAAGAGGAGCTACCCCTGCCCAAGGTCAGGGGCAGCGGCTGAAAGGAGCTACCCCACGTCCAAAGAGTGGTGGTTGCGTGGGCGCCAGAGGGCCTAGAGGAGCTGTTCCACGTTCAAGGTCAGGAGGGGAGGCAGTGAGGAGATATCCCTCGTCCAAGTAAGGAGCAGCGGCTGTGCTTTGATGGAGCAGCCGTGAAGAGATACCCCATGTCCAAGGTAAGAGAAACCCAAGTAAGACGGTAGGTGTTGCGAGAGGGCATCAGAGGGCAGACACACTGAAACCATACTCACAGAAAACTAGTCATTCTAATCACACTAGGACCACAGCCTTGTCTAACTCAATGAAACTAAGCCATGCCCTGTGGGGCCACACAAGACTGGCAGGTGTGGTGGAGAGGTGACAGAATGTGGTCCACTGGAGAAGGGAATGGCAAATCACTTCAGTATTCTTGCCTTGACAACCCCATGAACAGTATGAAAAGGCAAAATGATAGGATACTGAAAGAGGGACTCCCCAGGTCAGTAGGTGCCCAATATGCTACTGGAGATCAGTGGAGAAATAACTCCAGAAAGAATGAAGGGATGGAGCCAAAGCAAAAACAATACCCAGTTGTGGATGTGACTGGTGACAGAAGCAAGGTCCCATGCTGTAAAGAGCAATATTGCATAGGAACCTGGAATGTCACATCCATGAATCAAGGCATATTAGGAGTGGTCAAACAGGAGATGGCAAGAGTGAATGTTGACATTCTAGGAATCAGCGAACTAAAATGGACAGGAATGGGTGAATTTAACTCAGATGACCAATATATCTACTACTGTGGGCAAGAATCCCTTAGAAGAAATGGAGTAGCCAACACGGTCAGCAAAAGAGTCTAAAATGCAGTACTTGGATGCAATCTCAAAAACGACAAGATGATCTCTGTTCGTCTCCAAGGCAAACCATTCAATATCACAGTTATCCAAGCCTATGCCCCAACCAGTAACGCTGAAGAAGCTGAAGTTGAATGGTTCTATGAAGAGTTACAAGACCTTCTAGAACTAATACCCATGAAAGATGTCCTTTACATTATAGAGTGGAATGCAAAAGTAGGAAGTCAAGAAACACCTGGAGTAACAGGCAAATTTGGCCTTGGAGTACGGAATGAAGCAGGGCAAAGACTAATAGAGTTTTGCCAAGAGAACGCACTGGTCATGACAAACACCCTCTTCCAACAACACGAGAGAAGACTCTACACATGGACAACACCAGATGGTCAACAATGGAATCGGATTGATTATATTCTTTGCAGCCAAAGATGGAGAAGCTCTATACAGTCAGCAAAAACAAGACTGGGAACTGACTGTGGCTCAGATCATGAACTCCTTATTGCCAAATTCAGGCTTAATTGAAGAAAGTGGGGAAAACCACTAGACAATTCAGATATGACTTAAATCAAATCCCTTATAATTATACAGTAGAAGTGAGAAATAGATTTAAGGGACTAGATCTGATAGACAGAGTGCCTAGAGAACTATGGACAGAGGTTCATGACATTGTACAGGAGACAGGGATCAAGGCCATCCCCATGGAAAAGAAATGCAAAACTGCAAAATGGCTGTTTGAGGAGGCCTTACAAATAGCTGTGAAAAGAAGAGAAGTGAAAATTTAAAGGAGAAAAGGAAAAATATAAGCATCTGAATGCAGAGTTCCAAAGAATAGCAAGAAGAGATAAGAAAGCCTTCCTCAGTGATCCATGCAAAGAAATAGAGGAAAACAACAGAATGAGAAAGACTAGAGATCTCGTCAAGAAAATTAGAGATACCAAGGGAACATTTCATGCAAAGATGGGCTTGATAAAGAATAGAAATGGTAGGGACCTAACAGAAGCAGAAGATATTAAGAAGAGGTGGCAATAATACACAGAAGAATGGTACAAAAAAGAGCTTCATGACCAAGATAATCATGATGGTGTGATCACTCACCTAGAGCCAGACATCCTGGAATGTGAAGTCAAGTGGGCCTTAGAAAGCATCACTACAAACAAAGCTAGTGGAGGTGATGGAATTCCAGTTGAGCTGTTTCAAATCCTGAAAGATGATGCTGTGAAAGTGCCAGCAAATTTGGAAAACTCAGCAGTGGCCACAGGACTGGAAAAGGTCAGTTTTCATTCCAAGCCCAAAGAAAGGCAATGCCAAAGAATGCTCAAACTATTGCACAATTGCGCTCATCTTAAACGCTAGTAATGTTCAAAATTCTCCAAGCCAGGCTTCAGCAGTATGTGAACCGTGAACTTCCAGATGTTCAAGCTGGTTTTAGAATAGGCAGAGGAATCAGAGATCAAATTGCCAACATCCGCTGGATCATCAAAAAAGCAAAAGAATTCCAGAAAAACATCTCTTTCTGCTTTATTGACTATGCCAAAGACTTTGACTATGTGGATCACAATGGAAAATTCTGAAAGAGATGGGAATACCAGACCACCTGACCTGCCTCTTGAGAAATCTATATGCGGATCAGGAAGCAACAGTTAGAACTGGACATGGAACAACAGACTGGTTCCAAACAGGAAAAAGAGTACGTCAAGGCTGTATATTGTCACCCTGCTTATTTAACTTATATGCAGAGTACATCATGAGAAACGCGGGGCTGGAAGAAGCACAAGCTGGAATCAAGATTGCCGGGAGAAATATCAATAACCTCAGATATGCAGATGACACCACCCTTATGGCAGAAAGTGAAGAGGAATGAGAAAAACCTCTTGATGAAAGTGAAAGAGGAGAGTGAAAAGTTGGCTTAAAGCTCAACATTCATAAAATGAAGATCACGGCATCTGGTCTCATCACTTTATGGGAAATAGATGGGGAAACAGTGGAAACAGTGTCAGACTTTATTTTGGGGGGCTCCAAAATCACTGCAGATGGTGATTGCAGCTATGAAATTAAAAGATGCTTACTCCTTGGTAGGAAAATTATGACCAACCTAGATAGCCTGTTGAAAAGCAGAGACATTAGTTTGCCAACAAATGTCCATCTAGTCAAGGCTATGGTTTTTCCGGTGGTCATGTATCGATGTGAGAGTTGGACTATGAAGAAAGCTGAGCGCCGAAGAATTGATGTTTTTGAACTGTGGTGTTGGAGAAGACTCTTGAGAGTCCCTTGGACTGCAAGGAGATCAAACCAGTCCATTCTGAAGGAGATCAGCCCTGGGTGTTCTTTGGAAGGAATGATACTAAAGCTGAAACTCCAGTACTTTGGCCACCTCATGTGAAGAGTTGACTCACTGGAAAAGACTCTGATACTGGGAGGGATTGGGGGCAGGAGGAGAAGGGGACGACCGAGGATGAGATGGCTGAATGACATTACTGACTGGATGGACGTGAGTCTGAGTGAACTCCGGGAGTTGGTGATGGCCTGACGTGCCGTGATTCATGGGGTCGCAAAGAGTTGGACACAACTGAGTGACTGAACCAAATAAAGACAAATTTTTAGAAACTTACTAGAGTCAGTTAGTAAGTCGTCCCTGATGACTCAGATGGTAAAGAAACTACCTGCAGTGCAGAAGACCTGGGTTCTCTCCCTTGGTCGGGAAGATCCCCTGGAGAAGGAAATGGCACCCCCCTCCAGTATTCCTGCCTGGAGAATTCCATGGACAGAGGAACCTTGTGAGCTACAGTCCGTGGGGCTGCAAAAGAGTTGGCCACAAGTGTGTGACTAATGGACACTTTTACTTTCAAAATCAGTTATAAAGAAAGTTGATAGCATTATATCATGTTATAACTATCCGGAAATATGTATGTCAGGAAACAGGCAAGGCCTATCCCAATAAACTGAACTGTAAGAAGTAATTTTCCAAATAATCTGCTCCTCCACTTGTTCAGATAGTTTTCATTTTAAAACTATTTATTTTGGTAGCAGCTGTTTTACATATATTTTTGGAATAAACAAACAGAATTTTGGTTTAAAGCATGGAAAATATTGAGAGGAACAATTAAAAAAATAATCTGAATATTCATAAATATGTTACTAACATCTGTTTTTCTTTCCACCAGAATCCACAGGTTGCAAAGTATGTTCCCAGTAAAACAAGGCACCTGTGTATACGGTGTGTGATAAAAGATCTCTGTCCTCTGGAGTCACTGCTCTTTGACACCAAGGCTGGGACCATGCATGTCTCAAGAATTAAGCTAAGGTTTGTGGAAGCAAAGGATAAATGAATCTTCACATCAAGACAGGAAGTCGTTTCCATTTGGCAGGAGCCAAACTTCCTGAGTTCAAATCCTGTCTCTATAACGAATGACTTCAGGCCAGTTACTTAACATCTCTCTGACTCAGTTTCCTCAAGCAGTACAAGGATTATAATAATAAAACCTACCATAAGGTTATTGTTAAGTTCAGTTGAGTTGAACACGTAAAGTTCTTAGAACAACAGGTAGCATGTTTTAAACTATTACATTTTCCTTGTGAAATAAAGAATGACTCCGAGTTTTGTTTCTTTTTCATGTCTCATAGTTAGAAATATTCATGACTTGAGCTCAGCATACTGATTCTTAAGCCTAATTCTATTTTCTAAAATGTCTAAACTATGTTCAAGATACATAGGTGGGTTCTTTATCGCTAGCGACACCTGGGAAGTCCCCACAGAAACTAATCTTGAAATGTGTGTCATTTTTACTGTTCATGGATTTTTGTAAGATATTGACTTTTCAATCTATCTAGTTACAGAATAATATGAAATAATTCTAATATGAAACAGTCAGATCTTGATTGCCTGATAATGATCTCAGCGAGGCAGCAGTGGGTGATGGCATGAAGTGAGATCTTAATTCCCTGTTCAGGAACTGAACCTGGGTGAGAACCAGGAATCCTTGCCACCAGACCAGCAAGGACTAGAGGCTAGAAACTATTTTTTTCTTGGTCTTTGCCCCCAGCGAAAAATGCATCCATCACAGAGGCAGAAACCATAAATGCAGGCATAAAGTTTATTATTAGAGACATATCAAAACAAGTGGGAGAGCACACAGAGAAATGGTTTGTTTAGTTAAGACAGAAGCAAGGCAGAGAGGAACACCTGGAGAGAAAGGGTGAGAAGGAGTGCTGTAAAGAGACAGTTAAGTCATTTATATAGGTCACTTCTTCCAGCTTTGTCTTCCTTCAGGCCAATTATCTGGTTTCTTTTCCGACATCTGACCTGTCCCGGGACACCCTCTTGGGGTGCACAAGCATCTCTTAACCAAGATGGATCTCCAAGTGAAGGCTTCTGGGAGGAGCACGCCTCCTTATGGCCTAGCATTGTCCCTTGACACTTGACCCACAAGGAGGATTTCTGTGCCTGTGTAGTGTCTCCTTTGTTCCAAAACAGAGGTGAGTGGAGATCCTTTAACCCTTTACTCAAACAGGGTTTTACCCCTCTTTGTCCTTACCGTGACTATTACCTTAAGGTGTTTACAAGAGACAAACACTAGCTTTTTACTCCATTTCTGTTGTTACTTCCAGTTTGGAGGGCAAATGGGAGGCTGATTTTAAATGCCTCAACTGGGCTCACCTATCTCTTGTCTAAGGAAATGCAAACAGGAGGCTGGTTGTAACTGTTTAACCTGAAGCCTGTCTATCTCCTACATCAATAGGAAAAGGATGGGAAGAAACGGGGTTTTAGTCAATGTGACTTTTCTCCATCTGAGAGAAACTTGTATGCATGGGCAAGAAAAAAAAAAGACTACATGAGTTATTTGAAAGATAAATAGGGTACCCTTGTTTAAGTAAAATGATACATCACTAAAAGTGCTTCAGCTGAGTTTTCAATTCAACTCACAATATCATTTGAGTCATTCTGGCTGAAAACCAAGATCCTGTCACTACAACCTGGGGCTTTGCTGTTTATAACCATCATTAAAATATTTTTTGAGATAATATACCCTAGGCACAGATTTTCAGGTAGACACAAAGAACTCACAGACTGGTGGGAGGCTACATGGATAAAATGGGGACTAGAATACTATCATGGCTCTGAGTGCAGAGAGGAAGACTGTGATTGGCATGGGGGAAGGCGTTATGCAACCCACTTCAGGGCAGTGACGTTTCAGCCACACTGTGTAGTCTGGGTCTTGGGAGTCAGCACTTCTAAATTTTAATATTTGATTTATTTGCAGCATGACTTGGGGCAAATTAGCCTTTTGAGCCATAGTTTCGTCATCTGTAAAATGAGAATACTAACACACATTGTCAGTTGTTTCTAAAGATGACAGATACAAAGGACATGTTAAAGAGTGTACATGTGTTTCCATGTGTTCAAAACTATGTACTTTTACAATTTAATTTAAGTCCATAAATTATTAATCTTTTCCATCTATAAACTTACTTTTTTTCTGGTGCATTTCAATAAGCAATTGCTATTTTACCTAATATTTTAAACAAACTTTTACTAATAGTAGCCCTCTTAGAAAAAGGACATACATATATTTGATGAAATTACGAAGCAAGGCCAGTTTAAATTACTTAGAAAGTAAAAATGTAAAGTATGTTAAGCTTAATATTATCAAGTGCAAAGCACTTAAACCTTTTCAATAGTTAGCCTTTGTTCAAAGACCAAGTCATTTTCTGATGTTCCACATATGCATTAACTTCTTTCATAAAAATTTCTTTTATCGATCCTCCCATTTACTGAACTTCCAAATATTTAGAGTAGGTAGTATTCTAGTTCCCAATCAAATACACATTTAGGTACCAGAATTGTATTTTCTTTGTAAATGTATGTTGATTTTTTTTTTCTTTCTTTCAAAGGAAGTCTTTAAAAATATGATAATTTTCTTCAAGATAATGATGTTTTTGAATGCCACACAGAAAACAGCCTCTTTCTCACTGATTGTATTTCTGTAAACGTGCTTCAGAGGAGCCTACTTCTCCCTTTTCCACCTTAATTCATTCATTAGCGGTGATTTCCTTTGGTCCTCTGGACTTCCTTTCATCAGTGAAGGAGCACCATCTGGTAGCAGACAACAGTAAAATCAAGCTACACAGAACACACGCAGGGAGGACTCCCTTCAACCTCCCTCCTCCCAGCCAACATCTGCTTTCCTCTGCTGCTTGGAGTGACATTTTAAAGGGAAAACCGGGAATCATGGTAGTAATTTGAACTAGGTTAAGCAATTTTGATGTTTGATGAAGACATCTGTAATGAGGATTTCAAATCACCAGTATAATCAGTGTTTGCTTGTGTTAAAGTTCTATGTCTTAGGCATTGAATTTATGTAGTTCTTGAGAAATATTTTTTAAAAATATTTTCCACTAGCTGAGTAAGTGCCTCTTATTTACTGATGGTGCTAAGTTAAATTTTGGCTAGTTAAGTTTTGTATTGTATCACATATTCTTAAGAAGTTAAGTCTGAGTTAATGGAATTTGTTTATAATTAAGAATACTATGGCATGAGTAATCACATACATCATCAAGTATCCAGTATATAACCACAAGTTAACGTGACACCGTTTGTACAGATAGGACTGAGCAACTGAACAACAGAAATAAACATACAATTAGTTATCTAAGATCCAAACTGATGAACACTTGGAAATGTTAAGCAATGCTGGATAGCAGAAATCGCTTTGTTTTCACTATAGATGAATTAAATTTTAATAGATTCATTATTTGTACTTTAATTTTTAATAGTCCAGAATTTAGACCATCAACTCAATGGACATAGATTTCAGAAAACTCTGGAAGATAGTGAAGGGCAGAGGAGCCTGGCATGCTGCAGTCTGAGATTGTTGAGTCAGACATGAGTTAGTGACTGAAAAACAACAACAATAGACCATTTAAATATGCAAAATGACAAAGTCATGTATGAAGAGAGAAACAGGAAAACCAAAAGAATAGTCTTCCCTATTTTATTTAAAAATTTGTCTTTAAACCCATGCCGATTCTCTCATAACCTCCCAGGGTCAGGCCTCAGTTCCATGCCATTGGTGTTTTCATAAATAATGGGAGAAGCAAAGGCATGGCTTGAAATATTGAGCTTGCTTTCTCAGTTAGGAAAGAACTTTCCAGAACTAGGAGTGCTTCCAGCTTCACATAAACCCACATTGCAAGCAGTAGGTTTAATAAATATGGATTTATTCTTTGTAAGATAATAAAAAGTCTTGAGTGAAAGGTAGATACTAGTTGTGATTCAGTTCCATGATGCCAGGGTGGCAGTTCTGATAGTCTCATGGTAACAAAATGGCTGCCAGTATCAAAACATCACATCTACCCTCAGGGCAGAAGGGATAAAGAAAGTGATGGCAACAGATATTTCAATCTTTTTACCAGGAAAGCAAAATCTTCCCAAGAATATTCTAGCAGAATTTTTATTATGTCTCATTGGACAGAAATGTAACATGTGAACATTGTTAACCAAGAGAGTGTAGAAATAGGAGAATTTGTCATTTTATCTCCTTAGAGAGATAGGAAAAGAGGGAAAGGATTAAGAAAGGATGTTTGATAAGCATGTCAAAAATGTTTAACCTAGTTCCCAACCTCCACTTCAAGACACATCAACAGTTTTTTAAAAGTTTGTTTGTTGAAAAAATAGTGTGAATGGAAGCTCTGGCACCTGTTTTTAAGAAATATGCATCTTCTAAACCCTTCTAATATAAATTCTGGAACCACTAATCCCCCATTCCATTGTCTCCACTGTCAAAATTACTTTCTCTCTCTCTCGTGTGTGTGTGTGTGTGTGTGTAAAGAGAGGGAGAAGTATTGATTATTCCTCTTAATCCTTTAGGCAGGTGTGGTGGAGACTGGCTAGATGTTTATCTTTCCTATTTCATTAATCTGATCAGATCACTTCTCTCAACATCCTTAACTTCCCATAAAATAAAGTGTGAGCAGTGTAACTGGGTTTGGACCATGCATGCAAATGGTCCAGAACATCACAGAAATGATATCCTACAAAATCTTTATGCTCTCTCTCTCTTTCTTTCATCCTTGCAACTGTAAGTGAAGGACTTCAAGATGGCAGAGTGACAGAATGGATCAGCACTGACTCTCTGTCATGGGGGTGAGGCACTAATCTTCACTCACCTGTCACATGCGTTAGTCACTGATCTGAGGGGTATTTCTTCTAGCTGCTGATGTTACTTATGCTATGTCCAGATAACTGGGTGATTGCTTGTATTTCAGGGATTATCAGCAAAATGACAGGGGAAGAAATATGTGCTGATGTAATTAAAATGGAATACAGCTTTTTATGGTACAATTAATGTCTTTATATGGACTCCTCGGGAGGTTACAACTTAACGAGTAGGTAGGCAAACCTCTTAAATAACTTGGTAACCATCAAGATTAGACAGCTTTTTAATTAGAGAAAGAAGTAAAAATGTCTTTTCACAATCATTAGGCACAATATATCAGAGTATCAGCTAATTGCAAATAGATTTAACAACAGTCTTGACATAATCGAGAAGCAACTATTACTTAAAGACAGTTAATCAAATAAAAAACTCAGTGTATCATCAGGGGTAGCCTAACGTGATAGAAGCTAAGTTCTTCCATGGCAACTAATTCCACTGGGGATAGAGCAATCCTGATAAAAGTGGATTCTTCCATGGCAACTAACTGAAGCTGCTACCTTTCTGTTGCTGTACTTGGGTTTTCCAGGTTTCTTACTTGTTCTCCTTTTAATTCTTGAATTTTGTTAAAAGGACAAGTGCTCTTTCTCTCCTTTACTACCCAGAGATTTCCTAATTATTCTCCAAGTCCCAGAGCAACTGCAATCTACATGTAGCTTTGCTGTTTCCTGAGTTTCTTTAAGCAATGCTGTCTGCTCTCTCCATTGGGCTGTTAAGATAAATTGCACCTGCCTTCTTCAGCACTTAATATTTATACGATCTATGTCTGCCTTTCAGCCAAAGATATTTCCATTTATCCCTGAAATCTGGAACACAGAATAAGTAAATTTATTTGTGTGATTGATTTACAGCCCAAATAAAAATTTGGATCTTTCATAGTCCTTTGACAGAGCAGGATCATATTCAAACAAAGTATAGAAAGAAAGCAATTCTATGTGTGTATATATGTGTGTGTGTGTGTGTGTGTGTGTGTGTGTGTGTGTATATATTATGATGAGAAATTTTAAGATTTACTTTCTTAGCAACTTTCAAATTTTCAATATAATAATATTGACTATAGTCCCCAGGCTGTACACCACATCTTTACTTATTTTACAACTGGAACCCATTGTAACTTATAAGTATGCTTACTTATTTTATAACTGGAAATTTGTACCACTTTATCCTCTTTACCCATTTCATCCACACCCCTAATCTCCCTGTCGTCTGTTCAACCACCAATCTTTTATCCGTGTCTATGAGCTTTGTTTTACTTTGTTTTGTTCTCTAGATTCCACAAATAAGTGAAATCATTCAGTAATTGTCTTTTTCTGATGTATTTCACTTAGCATTCTGCCCTCAAGGGCCATATCTCAGAATAATATCCAAACAGAAGAGGAAAATCAGAGGGGAACATTAATTGTATGGTGTAATATATTTTGAACTTCCCAGGTGGTTCAGTGGTAAAGAATTTGCTTGCAATGCAGGAGATGCAGGTCCCATCCCTAGGCTGGGAATATCCTCTGGAGAAGGAAACAACAGCCCACTCTGGTATTCTTGCCTGGGAAATCCTATGGACAGAGAAGCCTGGCAACCTAGAGTCCATGGAGGTCTCAAAAGAGTCAAACATGACTTAGTGACTAAACAACAACAACAATAATTTACTTTCAATGCCATAATTACACATAACTACATAATTTTTTATTCATTTTGTATTTGATTTTGTTGGAAGGAGACCTCACAATTGCAGTGGCTCATGGCAATTGCCACACTTAGATGCACTGCTGTAGCATATTTTTATTCTAATTCTGCAAAGCTAAGAAACAGAAAATTCTGCCCAGGAAATAAGTGGTGAGGGAAGTTCTGCAGATAATGAAAAGGTACATTCTTATAAAGTGATTTTTGTTAGGGTTTTCAATACTTTTTCTAATGCATTTTATTTAATGGACCATTTAGATCAACAAAACCTGGTTGGTTAATTTAAAAGGAGACTCAAAATAGACCAAATTATTTTGCCAACAACCTATATAAAAGGCATCACTGTTGTGCCCATGCTTTTCTGAGAGTTTTGGGAATTAACTTTTACCTAGAGTTTTATAAATTCCTCAGTGTTAAGAAATTTGACCTTTTTTTCATTTTCTCTTTGGATTTTCAGCTGAGACTGGATGCCTAAAATGACAAAATACTACAAGGAAAGTGTCTTGTAATTTTCTGGCAGTTGTCCAGAATATAATATAGGAAGTTAAGACTCAAAAATACAGTCTGTGAGGAGGCACTGAAGCAATAATTTTTTTCGGATGTACTCTAGTGGCCTGAGAGACATGATGCAGTTTCAAAAAGAAGCAGGGATTGGGGGGGGAGGTGGGGGTGGAGAGAAACACTCATGTGCATTTAGGGAGTAACTTATCAATAGAGGCATCACTTTGTGAATATAACAACAACAAAAAAGATTTTAGCTCCCTATAAGGGAGCCAAAGGACATTTAGTACAAGTATTTTCTTTTAGTGTCCTGTTACAAAAACTAAATATGTATTTTGTTAACACACATATTCTTATATAGTATAGACATAATCCATATTACATAAAATTAATACTCACACTTCTAAGAATTTCACATGTTAAGCCTGCATGAAAGGGATGAGGTGCTTCCCAGGGGGCACTAGCTGTAAGAACCAGCCTGCTAATTCAGGAGAAATAACAGACATGGATTTGATCCGTGGGTGGGGAAGATCCCCCAAAGAAGGAAATGGCCACCCACTCCAGTATTCTTGCCTGGAGAATCCCATGGACAGAGGAGCCTAGTGGGCTAAAGTCCATGGGGGTCAAAAAGAGCTGAACAAGATTGAACAACTTAGCACATATGCAGGCTACATGACCAAAGTCGACCTATGTCCTACAGCTTCTAAATTTATGCCAACACCATCTTTAAAGTTTGAACAGTTTGGAATTTTCATTTTTCTTTCAGTTCCATTTGTCTAAAACACTTTTGATATAAAATTGATTATATTAGGAAAGTTCTTTCTACTTACAGGAAGTAACTAATTTATCCCATGGACGGAGGAGCCTGGTAGGCTGCAGTCCACAGGGTCGCACAGAGTCGGACACGACTGAAGCAACTTAGCAGCAGCAGCAGTACCACTTAATAACTTTTGCCTTGAATTTTAGTGCCAGGCTGCGTAGGCACAGGAGCGGCTGAGAGGGGCTACCCCACGCCCAAGGTCAGGGGCAGCGGCTGAGACTAGCTACCATACGCCCAAAGTGAGAGGCGGCAGCCCAGAGGAGATACCCCACCCCCAAGGTCAGGGGAGGCGGTGGAGAGGAGCAACCCACGTCCAAGGAGCGGTGGTTGCATGGGCGCAGGAGGACCTAGAGGATCTACTCCACGTTCAAGGTCAGGAGGGGTGGTGAGGAGATACCCCTCGTCCAGGTAAGGAGCAGCAGCTGCGCTTTGCTGGTGCAGTCCTGAAGAGATACCCCACGTCCAAGGTAAGAGAAACCCAAGTAAGACAGATGGTAGGTGTTGTGAGAGGGCATCAGAGGGCAGACACACCGAAATCATACTCACAGAAAACTAGTCAATGTAATCACACTAGGACCACAGCCTTGTCTAACTCAATGAAACTAAACCATGCCCTGTGGGGCCACCCAAGATGGGTGGGTCGTGGTGGGAGGTCTGACAGAATGTGGTCCACTGGAGAAGGGAATGGCAAACCACTTCAGTATTCTTGCCTTGATAACCTCATGAACAGTATGAAAAGGCAAAATCATAGGATACTGAAAGGGGAACTCCTTGGGTTGGTAGGTGCCCAATATGCTACTGGAGATCAGTGGAGAAATAACTCCAGAAAGAATGAAGGGATGGAGCCAAAGCAAAAACAATACCCAGTTGTGGATGTGACTGGTGATAGAAGCAAGATCCGATGCTATAAAGAGCAATATTGCATATGAACCTGGAATGTCAGGTCCATGAATCAGGGCAAATTGGGAGTGGTCAAACAGGAGATGGCAAGAGTGAACGTTGACATTCTAGGAATCAGCAAACTAAAATGGACAGGAATGGGTGAAAACTCAGATGACCATTATATCTACTACTGTGGGCAGGAATCCCTTAGAAGAAATGGAGTAGCCATCATCGTCAACAAAAGAGTCTGAAATGCAGTGCTTGGATGCAATCTCAAAAATGACAGAATGATCTTTGTTCGTTTCCAAGTCAAAGTATTCAATATCACAGTAATCCAAGCCTTTGCCTCAACCAGTAACACTGAAGAAGCTGAAGTTGAATGGTTCTATGAAGACCTACAAGACCTTCTAGAACTAACACCCAGAAAAGATGTCCTTTACATTATAGAGTGGAATGCAAAAGTAGGAAGTCAAGAAACACCTGGAGTAACAGGCAAATTTGGCCTTGGAGTACAGAATGAAGCAGGGCAAAGGGTAATAGAGTTTTACAAAGAGTCATGACATTTTGGTGGTCATGGTCATGACAAACACCCTCTTTCAACAACACAAGAGAAGACTCTACACATGGACACCAGATGGTCAGCACTGAAATCAGATTGATTATATTCTTTGCAGCCAAAGATGGAGAAGCTCTATACAATCAACAACAACAAGACCAGGAGCTGACTGTGGCTCAGATCATGAACTCCCTATTGCCAAATTCAGACTGAAATTGAAGAAAGTAGGGAAAACCACTAGACCATTCAGGTATGACCTAAATCAAATCCCTTATGATTATACAGTGGAAGTGAGAAATAGATTTAAGGGACTCGATCTGATAGACAGAGTGCCTAGGGAACTATGGACGGAGGTTCATGACGTACAGGAAACGGGGATCAAGACTATCCCCATGGAAAAGAAATGCAAAAAAGCAAAATGGCTGTCTGGGGAAGCCTTACAAATAGCTGTGAAAAGAAGAGAAGTGAAAAGCAAAGGAGAAAAGGAAAGATATAAGCATCTGAATGCAGAGCTCCAAAGAATAGCAAGGAGAAGTAAGAAAGCCTTCCTCAGCGATCAATGCAAAGAAATAGAGGAAAACAACAGAATGGGAAAGACTAGAGATCTCTTCAAGAAAATTAGAGATACCAAGGGAACATTTCATGCAAAGATGGGCTTGATAAAGAACAGAAATGGTATGGACCTAATAGAAGCAGAAGATATTAAGCGGTGGCAAGAGTACACAGAAGAACAGTACAGAAAAGAGCTTCATGACCAAGATAATCACGATGGTGTGATCACTCACCTAGAGCCAGACATCCTGGAATGTGAAGTCAAGTGGGCCTTAGAAAGCATCACTACAAACAAAGCTAGTGGAGGTGATGGAATTCCAGTAGAGCTATTTCAAATCCTGAAAGATGATGCTGTGAAAGTGCTGCACTCAATATGCCAGAAAATTTGAAAGACTCAGCAGTGGCCACAGGACTGGAAAAGGTCAGTTTTCATTCCAATCCCAAAGAAAGGCAATGCCAAAGAATGCTCAAACTACTGCAATTGCACTCATCTCAAACGTTAGTAAAATAATGCTCAAAATTCTCCAAGCCAGGCTTCAGCAATACATGAACCATGAACTTCCATATGTTCAAGCTGGTTTTAAAAAAGGCAGAGAAACCAGAGACTAAACTGCCAACATCCACTGGATCATTGAAAAAGCAAGAGAGTTCCAGAAAAACATCTATTTCTGCTTTATTGACTATGCCAAAGCCTTTGGCTGTGTGGATCACAATTAACTGTGGAAAATTCTGAAAGAGATGGGCATACCAGACCACCTGACCTGCCTCTTGAGAAACCTGTATGCAAGTCAGGAATCAATAGTTAGAACTGGACATGGATCAACAGACTGGTTCCAAATAGGAAAAGGAGTATGTCAATGCTGTATATTGTCACCTTGCTTATTTAACTTATATGCAGAGTACATATTGAGAAATGCTGGGCTGGAAGAAGCACAAGCTGGAATCAAGATCGCCAGGAGAAAGTGAAGAGGAACTAAAAAGCCTCTTGATGAAAGTGAAAGAGGAGAGTGAAAAAGTTGGCTTAAAGCTCAACACTCAGAAAACTAAGATCATGGCATATGGTCCCATTACTTCATGGGAAATAGAAGGGGAAACATTTTCAGACTTTATTTTTTGGGGCTCCAAAATCACTTCAGATGGTGATTGCAGCCATGGAATTAAAGGATGCTTACTCCTTGGAAAGAAAGTTATGACCAACCTAGATGGCATATTCAAAAGCAGAGACATTACTTTGCCAACAAAGGTCTGTTTAGTCAAGGCTATGGTTTTTCCAGTGGTCATGTATAGATGTGAGAGTAGGTTGTGAAGAACGCTGAGTGCTGAAGAATTGATGCTTTTGAACTGTGGTGTTGGAGAAGACTCATGAGAGGCCCTTGGACTACAAAGAGATCCAACCAGTCCATCCTAAAGGAGATCAGTCCTGGGTGTTTTTCTGAAGGGCTGATGCTGAAGCTGAAACTCCAATACTTTGGCCACCTCATGCGAAGAGTTGACTCATTGGAAAAGACTCTGATGCTGGGAGGGATTGTGGTCAGGAGGAGAAGGGGACGACAGAGGATGACTCGGCTGGATGGCATCACCGACTCGATGAACATCAGTTTGAGTGAACTCCAAGAGTTGGTGATGGACAGGGAGGCCTGGCGTGCTGTGATTCGTGGAGCTGAAAAGAGTCAGACATGAATGAGTGACTGAACTGAACTGAAATGCCTGTTTTAATTTGCCTATAAATTTACTTCTGCTATTTAGTGTCATCGAAATTTGCTGGAAATATAGGATTTTCTGCTTGACCACCATTAATCAGTTTCTTACTTATTTGTTGTTTGAGGAAAACAAACAACAAACAAGTTGTTTTATTTTTAGCTGTTGTTATAACATAAATATTCAGGTTAGTTCTAGTTCTGTTACCTACAATTTATTCTTTTTGATTTTGATGAACATCCTGTTTTTCCATTACTTCTTTGTCTTTTCTCACTGGATGTCTTGGAGGATATATTTTGTGATAAATTCTACTTTGTGGCTATTGTTTTCAAAGTGATTCATTTTATTATTCATTAATTATCAGTTTCAACTATAACTCCCAGAAATTTGTGGTAAGCAGTACAGGAAATACTTAACTTCTGAACGATTTTTCAAAAGTAACTTTCCTCGTTTTAATATATTATTTGAACAAAAGTAAAATGTGATTTTTCAGAAAATTTCTGACATTTTATTTAGTTTCAATTATTTATACATTAACTGATTTCAAACCCCACAATATATATACTTTAAGTATTTTTAAAAGGGTGAACACAGTTCAGTTCAGTCGCTCAGTTGTGTTCAATTCTTTGCGACCCCATGGACTTCAGCACACCAGGCTTCCCTGTCTATCACCAACTCCTGGAGCTTTCTCAAACCCATGTGCATTGAGTCAGTGATGCCATCCAACCACCTCATCCTCTGTCATCCCCTTCTCCTCCTGCCTTCAATCTTTCCCATCATCAGGGTTTTTTCCAGTGAGTCCATTCTTCACATCAGGTGGCCAAAGTATTGGAGTTTCACCTTCAGCATCAGTCCTTCCAATGAGTATTCAGGACTGATTTCCTTTAGGGTGGACTGGTTGGATCTCCTTGCAGTCCAAAGGATGGATACACTAATGCCATATTTTCTGGTCCCTTTTATGTCTTTAAAAATCATAACGCCTGCCATTTACCTTCTCATAAGAATAATTTATTGGTTGTTTAAAATTTTTCTTAGGTCATGTTTTTCATGCAAATATGAGAATTTTAAATTTTTTTTATTAAGCAGCTAATTTTTTTTATTATTTACCTTCCTACTCAAGATCTACTGATTTCTTTTTCCGCAGTTTTATTCAGAAATGATTTTTCTAATTGATTTTATTTGTGTCCCCATACATTAGCTTGAGTTTCAGTAGGAAACGAGGAGTAGCACTCACAAAAGCAGTGATTAAAGAAATGAAGGAACTGTTTACAAAGGTGTGGGCTGGGTTAAGAGAAACCAGTGTGTTTGTGTGTGGGTGTGTGTTCAGTCGTGTCCAACTCTTTGTGATCCTATGGACTATATCTTGCCAGGCTCCTCTGTCCATGGATTTCCTTGGCAAGGATACCGGAGTGGGTTGCCATGCCCTCCTCCGGGGATCTGCTCAACCCAGGATTGAACCCGAATCTTCTAGGTCTCCTGCATTGGCAGGCAAATTCTTTACCATTAGCACCACTTGGGAAGCCCAAGAGAAACCAGTGAGAGATACTGAAAGGGGTAAGAGGGGAGGGAGATTGCCTGTATCTGTGAGAGCCGAGCTGTAGGAGAGGGCCGTCTGATGTGGCCTGTGGCCTCTGCAAGCCGACTTCTTCACTGGCAGACTGTGGCCCCACTGGAAGAGGCAGGAAGTAAACACTCCCAACTCTCAGTCTCCTGGTGGTTCTGGCCACCCGCCCCCCACTACCAGATGCCAGAAGACAAGGGAGCCAGTTGGTGCGGTCAGTGGGCACACATGTAGTTCTAACGAATGAGACCTAAGGGGAAACCTGAAGAATGTTTGCGTAATTATTTTCTTTTGTTGATAAATGGCACCAATGCTCCTTGTTCCAACTTTCCCCCCCTTCCCTCTTCTTTCTATCTGGAAAGCAGATGTGAACCAAAATTCCTGGCAAGGACATTAAGCAACTAACAGCCTTGGGTTGCCTACACCTGAATATTTTTTTTTTAATATGAGAGAAAACAAAATGGAATATTATACTTAATAGTCCTTGTTGCTTTTCATCTCTAATATACGATACTTCTCATAATCCTGTGTTTTCTGTCTTTGAACTCACTCTTCTCATTTCCACTCTTATATGACTTCATTATAGGTGATTAACTGACCTTTTTCTTTATGTTCTCCAAACTCAAAACTATCCTAGGACTTCCTCAGTGTCTCAGTGGTGGAGAATCTGCCAGTGCAGGAGACTTAACAGACTAGGATCTGATCCCTGGGTTGGGAAGGTCCTCTGGAGGAGGAAATGGCTACCCACTCCAGTATGTTTGCCTGGAGAATCCCACAGACAGAGGAGCCTGACAGGCTACAGTCCATGGGGTCACACAGAGTTGGACATGACTTAGATACTAAACAACAAATCCTAGCTATGGAGTAAATTAGTCCTCCCAAAACACCACTTCCACAACCACATTCCCTTGACACCACCCCAGTAATGACTCTTCATCTACAGAATTCATGACAGTGCACTCCAAGGATACATACTGTTAAGCTCTGATCTACTGCTTAGATCTTGTCTCTCAACACTTCCTAAAGGCGAATGCTATTTTGACACAAACATTTTAATGCCAAGTGCATTTTGACATATTCACATTGATATTGTTATTATAAAGAGGAGAAAAATTGGGTTTTGCTGGATTGGAAAATAAACTACAATATTTATACACCTTTCTCTCTTTTCAAGTGAGTGTGTGAAAGTCGCTCAGTCATGTCCAACTCTTCGTGATTCCAGGGACTATGACGTCCATGGAATTCTCCAGGCCAGAATACTGGAATGAGTATCCTTTCTCATTCCAGGGGATTGGCCAGGGGATCTTCCCAACCCAGGGACTGAACCCAGATCTCCTGCATTGGAGACAGGTTCTTTACCATCTGAGCCACAAAATTTACCAGTTAAGAAGCAAAATACACACTGTCACCCCCATTAAATCATCCCTGAGCCTTAAACACTAACCTACCCCCTCTTCTGTAGGGAAATAAACTTTAACATGGCTCTTTAAAGGGTTAAAATTCTGAAATAAGCCCGTGTCTATGCTTAAGTGGACTTTCCTCCTGGTTCAGCGGTAAAGAACCCATCTGCCAAAGCAGAAGATGTGGATTCAATCCCTGGATTAGGAGAAGGAAATGGCAACCCATCCCAGTATTCTGGCCTGGGAAATCCCATGGACAGAGGAGCCTGGTGGGCTACAGTCCATGGGGTTGCAAACGAGTCAGATATGACTTAGCAACTAAACAACAACAGCACAATGCTTA
The DNA here is from genome assembly GCA_006410935.1 of Redunca redunca. Classification (NCBI taxonomy): domain Eukaryota; kingdom Metazoa; phylum Chordata; class Mammalia; order Artiodactyla; family Bovidae; genus Redunca; species Redunca redunca. The sequence continues at coordinate 62,551 of SJYQ01001693.1, forward strand.
AGGACAATAGAATTAACCTACAGAAAGCAGAAACATTGACAACACAAGTCCCCACGTGAATGCTGCTGCTGAAGGTAACATGTGCCAGATTTCGCAGTGATTGCCAAGATCCTTCTGTTTCAGCTCCATCAGAGCACGTGTTCTATTCTCCATCACAGGAGTATCTGTGGGGTCCCCATGAGCAGGGATATTTTGGGGGCTCATTCTGTAGCAACACTGCTTTAGGAGACTCCTTGGTGTATATGATTCACAAAACAACCCACTGCTCCCACTTCTAAATTGTTGGGATTTTCTTTTCTAATACAATGTTGTAATTTTTGTCTAAATGCAATTTATATATTCTTGTGAATGTATAAATTCAGAAATTCAAATAAAATATTAAAAACCAAAGCCCAGAATAAAAGAAAAGTAACTTTGTAAAAGATTATTACTATTGCTTAAAAAGTATGATAAAAAGTAAATATTTTGAACCTTATAGAAGACCAGAAACTGCACTTATTTTTGTTTAATTCCTGTGNAAAAGTACTCTGAAGGAAAAAACTGCTAGAATAGCTAATATGTGAATATGCATTCAACATGGGTGATAATAAATATTCAGGCTCTTTCATTCCAGTTGTCCTGAAACTAACAAAGTGGTGTTTTTGAGTTTCTGTGTATAAATATAAACAAAAATATTGAATTAAGACAATTAGTTGCAAACAGCTCTCACAAATGTGATGTTCTTGTGTGTGACTTGGTATATAATGCATTACTCAAGTGTACTTATACAAAGTATATTTACACAAAATATCATCACTGCTATTTTTCTAGCAGAATCTAAGAGAGGGTTCAGCGTAATGAAAAATACTTCACAGATGATGAAGGCACTGTTCTGTGCACGGAGACTTCATGTTTTCTGAGTCTTTAGGAAAATTTAACATCTTTACCTATGTCAACCTACTCCTCAGACAGGATCATCTTTTCTAGTGACAGCTGCATCATACAAAAAATTACATGAACAATTTCTTAAAAATAATTAAATGACTTAAAAGTTACTGATAGACAATCTGTGGTATAACTTACCACTTTGTAAACAAAGCTTAGTAATAAATGTACTGTACTTTTAAAATTTTTTTTGTAAAATTATATATTAATTTGCAAACTTGTCCCAGAAATATATTGAACATTATCCATGGGTATAAGCTAATAAAGGGTCACTGATGGCATGAGGATGTTGGGGTTAGAAATGTTACGAGATTTGGTGATATCTGTTAGGTAAAATCAGATGTCAATCAGGACTTTCTGCTCATAACTTCTCATAATCTAAAAAAGGTTCATTCTCTAAGCATGTGAATGTTTTAAATAGCTTGCATTATCTGAACTACAATTCATTATGCTAATGGTTCTTTAATTAATAATATATTTGGTTGATTACTAATGGAATTAGGGAAGAGGAATGACAAACTTAGTAATTAGATCTTTTGTAATCATAAAAGTAACATCTTCATTAAAGCAAAAAGTCAAAATGAATTTTGTGTCAAGCAAAAGTCTGCTGTAATGGAATGAGTTAGTGTGAAGTAAGAACCGAAATGTTTTTTTCATACATTATTGTGCATAAAAATGCCCAAAAGATTTCGTTCCGACAGGGTCTCTTGGACCCAGCTATGTCCAAAGACTGTGAACATGCCTAGAGTAAAATGCCCTGTTCTCCTGTGTGACAAGTTAGCCCAGAATAACTTACAGTGCATGTGCCTTTATCCCTGTCTGAACATCCCCATCTTTTCCCAATATACATATCCGGTTCAATCTATACATTCTCCTTATTACCCTACCTTAGCCTCTTAATAGACCTTGGTGATGATAACACTACTGTTCATCTGTACCATACATCTTTGCATTTAATCTCATAATACCTCCTTTTTTAAAACTAATCAAGGAACTTCCTTAGTGGTCCTGTGGTGGAAGACTTCACTTTCCAATGCAGGGAGTGAGGGCTCAATCCCTGGTCTGGGAGCTAGGATCCCACATGCCTTTTTTAGTCGAAGAATCAAAACATAAAACAGAAGCAATTTTGTAATGAATACAACAAAGACTTTAAAAATGCTTCACATCAAAAATCTTAAAAAAAGAAAAAAAAGCTTCCACAATAAAGAAGAAAGGCACACTACTCGATGGGTTTCTTTGAGTTCTGCAGACAGCCTGTCTCACACTTAGGTGTGTGCCCTGACCTACACGGTCTGTGACAGGAAAGAGCTGGCTTTCAGTGGAGCCAGACTCAGACATGCACCATGGCAGGTCTAGACAGCTGCTTGGACCATATGGCTGATTCCACGTGTAATGTTATCAGAGACGAGAAAAGACACCATATGTAATAAGACCTAATGGAACAATTATTGCATTGACCAGGAGAGTTTTCTGATCTAAAATAAGCCAACTGAGATAGGAATTGCATACCTTTTGAAAGCATAGCTTTTGGTTAGTTCCTGAACCTTGGAGGAGTTGGGGATTTTTGACCATGGAACATACTCCAATTTTTTCAATGTATTACTGAGTTTCATTAAAGGACAAAATTGCAAACCATATGAAACATTTTTAAAGGCGTTTTGCATAGAAGAAGATGAGACAATTTCTTTTACATTTCTATAACCTCTACTTTATAGGTAATTGTGATGCAGTTGATGATTCCTAAGCTTTTATATCCAAGCTGCTCATATTCCCACGAAGCCCTATAGTGAATGTCACAATTCAACTTTTGTAATAACGTGCATTGATGGCCATGAATGCATAATGGATTCCACTGAAATGGTGACCATTCTATTCCCTCAAAGCTCTTTCCTATTATAAAACATGTAGAAGGTTATTATTATAGTTTATTAGCAATCATTTTCCTCTTTAAAAGTTTAACACTACCTAGAGGAAACTTCATGTAAAACCAGTAACAGTGAAATTCTTCCACAATTCATTAAAATTGCTTTTTTTTTCATACATAAAATAATGATCAGCAAACTGTACCAGGAGACAGCTTTGGCATACTTTAAAACAGCATCTGCTATCTAAGTATTTAAACTATCAAATTTGATAGGAAGTAATTAAACAAATTTCTTTTCCCAGAGATATTCTGAATCTTCATAAAACTTGAGGGTTCTTCCTTGTGATGACTTCTTATTTTTTCTCCACAAAAACATATTTTATCTTTTTATCCCCACATGGATAACTATTGCCAGAGAGAATAAGACATTCATTTAGGACAAATAGTTGACTTCTTTGAAGAGTCCTGTGTCAATCGAGCAGGCTCCAGAGAGCCTTTTTCTTTGATGGGTAATGGACAGACTGCACAGGTAACTAGAAGTCAAGGGATCACCATTTACTACAGACAATATCTCTGATATATGATGGAAGGTTTCTAAAACCTAACCCCCCAGAGTCAGATCATGTCCATGGAGCACTTTGTCTATGACATGTAATATACTAACAACTTTTAGAAAAGCAAGTTCTTCTCTTTCCTTTTCAATGTTTAATGTTCCATGGCCATTACTATGGATTAAATTGATATGTTTAGAAATCTGTTCCAACAGTTATTATTTATTTCACCCAAAACATTTTTATCTCTTTAGATTCCTTGTGAGAGGTTGAAGTGATCTAACTACTAACTCCACAAAACAGTTATTCTTAAACACAAACAGTGAAGAGTATAATCTCCCACATAGACAATCTAGAAGCTTCAGAAGAGACACAAATATCTTATTGGAGTCATAATATATTGTTTCTTGGTGTCATCACACAGTTATAGCCCTTATGCATCCCTTATGGAGAGCAAGAACATTTCTTTATCTGTGTGTAAACACAAACATATCATTACAGTACTGGTAGGTTAGTGAAATGCAGCACTAATATTATTTGTAATAGTGATAACTAACAATATCTCATGGAAATTAAATTAGGGTAGAAAAGCTTAAACCGATGGGGGAGCCTGGTGGGCTGCCGTCGGTGGGGTCGCACAGAGTTGGACACGACTGAAGCGACTTAGCAGCAGCAGCAGCAGCAGCAAGGAAAGTCCTACTGTTAACAATATGAAAAAAGAGGCAAAGTCAGAAGCACATAATTTTAAAACAGTAAAAAGGGAATGTATAACCAAAGGGATGATTATTTTTTAAGCACTACAAATGAAGGTGTGACATGTAGAATCATTTTCCAGTGGTCTTATGCAGAACTCTCTGTGGTTTTGTCTGCGTTTTCCAAATATCCTCTGTTCGTGTTCCAATCTCTTCCAAAAATTCTGTGATGAACAACAGTTTAGGGTGCTTAATAGGTGGTATCCCGATTCTTATAGGTTTTGTGGTCAATTTAGTTAACAAATATGCGTCCAAAGATGAATTCTTTGTCATCAATTTCTGTACTGATAATAGAGTCCTTGACAAGGTCTTCTGGCAGCAGGTTTTAAGGGTAACCTTTCTCTGATGTCTCTTCCAGGATACTAGCTCACCTATTTTTAGGTCTCAGGAGGAACTGGTTGGGTGGTTTTTTGAGGAAAGACAGCCTGTAGCCATTAATGGTAAGACTGATTATATTTGTTCATTCCCTGACAATGATCAGCTAGAGCATTAAAAAGTTGGAATTCAGTATGGATGGTGGCATTTCTAGTTGCAGGGGTCTGCTTATAAATGATCCATAAAGAGACCATCTCTGCATATCCAAGAGGCAAGACCACAAGGTCATATAATATTAAAAAAAAGAAGGAAGTGTTAGTCATGTCTGACTCTTTGCGACCCCATGGACTGTAGCCCACCAGGCTCCTCTGTCCATGGAATTCTCCAGGCAGCAATACTGGAGTGGGTAGCCATTTCCTTCTCCAGGGGGTCTTTTCAAGCTAGGGACAGAAACCAGGTCTCCTGCATTGCAGGCAGATTCTCTACCATCTGAGTCACCAGGGAAGCTCATATAAACTAAGGGTAGTAATTGAAGCCATAGGAATTCAGTGGCATCTGGTTGGTTAGCTAAAAATTTCAGGCTTAATGTTTATTTTTTTTCCCTATTTTTCAAGAGTATTGGGAATGACAAGAAAATGAAGTTTCTGAGTCAGTGACAAATCTTTGCATAGTTTACAAACAGCTGGGCCAGTAAAATATGTTCTTCTATTGCTGGATAGATAAATCTGAATGTCCGAGCAGGAAACAGTATCTATTTTTGTTTTAGCCACTATGAGGTTGTAGTTCTATAGCAAATTGGTGCAACCTGTTCAGATAATAAACTACTATTAGGATATTGCCATATCCGTAGCAGAAGGAAATGATACAAAATCTCTTTGAAGAGCTGAAAAGATCTTTTAGGACATAGTTCCAGTTCAGTCTTACCTTTACCTTTTCTTAATTATCTAAGTCACACAAAAGTCATGAATGCCCCAGGCTCTGCTGTCTCAGAAAAATTTCCTTCCGGCTTTCTCACAATGTTTGCTGAATGGTTACAGTTAGTCTCTGCCGTGTTGCTTCAAGGCGGGTTTTGGCAAATGTGTATCTGAAGTTTTATCTGGGGCAACTGGACAGCTATGCTAACATTTCCAAACATAATTCCCGTGGAGTTTACATTCTGATCATTTCCAGCGCTCATATTTTGATTCAGGGCCACATTTCCATATCTATGACATAATTTTTGATTCTCTTCCTGCTTTGTGTTTGTTTTATAGAAGATTCTTGCATAAAGATTCTGCCAGTGTGACCTATTTAGCATGATAATCTAGTAAGTATTTTCTCCAGAGTCAAAATTATCTTTTTTTATTATTGACTTTTACACTAATGACAGCAGGCATCACATCAGTATTACTCCAAACACAAACATAGACACTTTCGGTGTATGTACTTATTCCTTTATTTACAGCAAACTGATGTGCCCCAGAAAAGTGAAAGTTGTTCAGTCGTGTCTGACTCTTTGACCCCATACAGCCCATGGAATTCTCTAGGCCAGAATACTGGAGAGGGTAGCCTTTCTCTTCTCCAGGGGATCTTCCCAGCCCAGGGATTGAACCCAGGTCTCCCGCATTGCAGGCAGATTGTTTGCCAGCTGAGCCACAAGGGAAGCCCTAGAAAGGGCCAGCTTTTACCCTTTGAACCTATTTTGTTCCTGGTTAGGAATGATACTACAAGATACTAACTATGAACAGCTAGGCTGGTATCAACTCTTTTTATTTAAAAATAATTGCTAGGAAGCAAAACATTAAGACTCTTTTGGTATGAGAAGGGACACAAGTCTTTCCTGGGCTCCAATACTTCTCTAACTACAAAATTGCAATGATGAGATTCTTTTTCTCTGTGTAAGCCTCACAGAGTTGCTTGATTAAGGACATTATAAAAATGAATGGCAATGTGAGAAGAAAGCAAAATTTACTTACGATTAATTAACTAGAAAAATGTGTGTTTTTCATTAGCCACAGAGACTCACTTAGTAGAGTAGCTTTGGATTTAGAGATGATCCTAGGGACTTTCCTGGAGGTCCAGTGGTTAAAAACTCCCTGCCAATGTGGGGGACATGGATTCAATCCTGTTCCAGGAATTAAGATCCCACAAGCCCTGGGGCACAGCTGCTGAGCCTGCGGTCTAGAGCATGCTCCGCAACAAGAGAGACCACTGCGAGAAGCCTGAACACTGCAACCAGAGAAAGTCTGTGTGCCCCAAGGAAAACCCAGGGCAGCCAAAAGTAAAATTAATTAATTAAAAATAAAGATGATCCTAATAGAAGACACGAAGATGCTTTGATTAATTTAGCTGAGGATCTTAATTTCTCTGAGGGAGGAAGGGTGAGTTTTGGCTACTGGGTCAGAAGATCCATTTTTTATAGACAATAGATCTTTGATGTGGGCCCTGAGTTAGCGCCCTAAGGGTATATTCTTAACCTCTTCATATTCATACAAAAATAAAGATCTACATTAATCTAAGAAGAATAGATCTGAATTCTTATGGATTTTGTTCCAATTATTCTCTCTATGCCCCATTAGTCTTTTCTCCATAGGGACTCTGGGACTTTGGGTAATTCTTTGCTCATTTTTTGTCTCATACATAATGTAGTGTTCTAATTTCTGGATCAGCTATAATCTGAATATGTGCAGATAAATTAAAGGAAATTTAAATATATTTTATCAGACAGTTCTATTTGCTGAGTAAATCCTGCTTATTAAATTTTTACATGTTATAACAAAAAGAAGAAAGGAATATTCTGTGATAACATTCTCCAAATTGAAGGTCTATATTAGAAGTTGAAAAATATTTGGAAATGTTACAGTTCTCCTACTTGAGCAGTTCTAGTAAAGAAAGAAAATAAAATTAAGTTTCCCTTAAGCTTTCTACAACTGATACATGCAAAAGTTTGCTGATTTTCAAAATATTTTATGATACAACCAGATATTTTGCTTCAAGACAAAAATTACTCTTTTTTCCTTAATACAATTTGTCTTCAATTTTATTTTTTGTTTCAGACTACTTAACATTTTCTCTAAAGCTGAAATTAATTGTGGGTGGAGAGCTTCCAAATTTACCAGTGTATTGCCATTTTTCTGTATTTGTAGACAATGCCTCTCAGGAGATAAGAGAAATGGCAGGAAGTCTTTGGAGTACTAATTTTTTTTCAAGCAGACATACTGAACAGGTTTTGATAGTTTTTTCTTGTTTCCTATCAATATGGTAAATGGGACCTTCCAAGAGTCCTTTTGCTTGCAATTAGTTTACCTGTATCCTTCTCTATGAGCTCTTAATTCTTAGGGAACCAAGGAAATTTGGTCTTATATTTCTTTCATGAACTGGTTGTTCTCTCCAGAGTTAAAACAATGTTACTTTTTTTAATGGATCTCTAAAATTTGGGTTATTACTCAAATTGTAAATTTCACATTTCCATTTGTATTTTTCTGATGAAATTTTAATTTAACCATTGAATCCATTTGTAGAAAGTACGTGACTCCTTTTATTTAAGCTATCAAGTCCACCTGAACCCTGAGGCGGCCTAAAGTTCTATTTCTCATCCTTATCTAGTTTATATTTTTAAACTGGACTTTGTGAAAAATTAAAGTTTCTTAAATAGCATTATGTGGTGATATTTTTGCCCTTTAATGCTTAAAAAAAATTATATGACTGGAGTATTTAAATCTTAGTTTTGCCATGCTGCTTTTTAATACCTTTATCTAAGAGTCTTATTAACTAAACTAGCTGTTGTGGGTATGTGTGTTCTCAGTCACACAGTTATGTCCAACTATTTATGACCGCAACCCCGTGGACTTGTTACATATCTGTATTAAAAAATAATATATTTCTAACAAAATCCTGAAATCTGCAGTTAAATTCTATACTTCTCCTTGTGGTTTAGGAAAATCTGCAATTGTTGTTTTTATTTAACTTGATGCCCTGGAAGCCCAGTAGCTATTTTAAACCATGGGGTAACCTTGGGCTTGTGAGGCAAATACTAATGATATCAGAGGAGAAAAAAGTCCTTGATTAATCATGTCACAGAGTTGGCTGCAATGCCAGCCTTTGACCAGCTACCTCCAGACTTCCTTTTGTTGAAAGAATATACCTGATTTCTGAAGTCACCACAGTTTGGTCTCATTCATTAACAACTGTATCTAAATTCCAACTAATACAGATTTTTAAAGTATAAGTAAACAGAAAGTAAATACAAGCAAGAATAGCAGATTAGTAAGTGGCAGCTTAAGAGGTTACAAACAAAGCAGCAACAGCAATGAGACAGATTCTTTAGGCAGCATACATGCAAAGGAAGGGAGACATTTTTCAGGATGCTTCATATCTAGTGACTGACTTGCAAGAAGGAGTGAGAAAAAGAATATTCTAACAAAATACCTAAGAAGAGTCGGCATTTAAGAATATTTCCATGACTCTTCTCTTTCTGTGGGTGAGGATATTGTTGCAAAATGCAAAAAAGAAGCAAAGAAATGGTATCTCTGCTTTCCTTAATGCGAAACGAGGTCCTCTTTTCCGAAAGAAGTGGTTTTCTTTGAAGATTATGGATGTGGTATGTCTGAATATTTTTGAAAATCTTCATTCAGTGTTTTGGTGTAGTAGAAAAATTAAGAGAATAAATGCTGCTCTGTGATGTACAGGATGTATCAGTAGTATCCACAAATAAAAATCACAATTTCCCCTTCTTTTTCCTTTCTTGCTTTTTTCCTCATTTTTATTACTGATATCCTTAACTACGTGATTTTGTCTTTTTAATTCTTACCTGTTTCTTTTTTTTTTAATTTGAAAGATAATTGCTTTAGAGAATTTTGTTTGATTCTGTTTCTTAACTGTAAATTTTAGCTTTGGACAAGATGATCTTTGTAGACTCTTCCAGTTGTGACATTTTACAATTTTATGCTCCGGATCTAAAATTGGGAAATAGTGCATATTGTCCCCAGCTTTATCGAAACCTAATTGACATCAGACATTGTATAAATTTCAGGTATACAAAGTATTGATTTGATTCACTTATATATTGTAATATGATTACCATTTTAGTGTTAACTAACATCTTCACTACATCACATAATTACTATTTTGTGTGTATGAGTGGTAAGAACATTATGTTTTTATGAATGCCTAAGTTTAGAGATTCTAGATAATATATGTTACCATTGGTTAAGCAAGTTATCTAATATAAAAAAGCAGGATACCAAAGAAATTGTATATGTGTGTGTGTGTGTAATTCCCTTTACTCTATAGGCTTAAAAAAAATCGCCTAGGAGATATGAGATTGTTTTATAAATCTATATATTATTTTATGTTTTGCAGGGATGAAAGTGAAAGTCACTCAGTCCTGTCTGACTCTTTGAGACCCCATGGACTGTGCGGTCCAAGGGATTCTCCAGGCCAGAATACTGGAGTGGGTAGCCTTTCTCTTCTCCAGGAGAACTTCCCAACCCAGGGATTGATCCCAGGTCTCCAGCATTTCAGGCAAATTCCTTACCAACTGAGTTACTGGGTGGGGGTGGAGGGGTGGGATTTGAAGTTTTCAGGGATAAATACAGGTAAATTTTATGCTAAAAGTCTTTCTAAAGCTCAGGTACTAAAAGTCTTTCTAGAAGTTCCCATGGAGATCTTGCTGCTGCTGCTACTGCTAAGTCGCTTCAGTCGTGTCCGACTCTGTGCGACCCCATAGACGGCAGCCCCGCCAGGCTCCCCCGTCCCCGAGATTTTCCAGGCAAGAATACTGGAGTGGGTTGCCATTTTCCTTCTCCAATGCATGAAAGTGAAAAGTGAAAGTGAAGTCGCTCAGTCGTGTCCAACTCTTAGGGACCGCATGGACTGCAGCCCACCAGGCTCCTCCATCCATGGGATTTTCCAGGCAAGAGTACTGGAGTGGGTTGCCATTGCCTTCTCTGATGGAGATCTTACTTAACTTCTTAACATTGTTTATTTTTTCAAATAACAGGCTACTAAAATCTATATACAATGTGGCATAGATAAAGCTTTGAAGAATTCTACATTTTTGCTGATCTAATACCCTTTTATTTCACAATGTCCCATCTTGATAATAATTTCTGAGGGGCAGTAATTAAGCTGTGGACTGAACTTGTGGTTTTCTTCTCTATTATAAGCCTGTTTCTGCAGAAGCTTCATAGACGCTCGGGCTATACCAGTCTTCTGGGAGCTAATGCAGCCAGTGAAAATTAATAAACAGGATTACGCAGGATGACTACAGTTTTCACGGTTTTTCACACTAGCACTTCTGAGATTCCAACATGAGCTCTAGAATCAGAGCAGGCGGTGCTCTACTGTGGCTGGTCTGCTGTTTAATGCCCACACCTGGCTATTCTTTGAATCCGCAGATCTGAGAGAAAATATAAAATACAGGTTCAGACCCCAGCTGGTCATCATACCTACCAAGGCTGTCAGTGCTGAGATGGACAGAGCCGCAGTAAATTGAGGAGGAGAATAATTCTTCTTTTGTGTCTCCCTACTGAAAGTGTGCGCAGTGTCACTCAGCTCAGCCGGGCAGTTCTTTCAGTTCTGCGTTCATCTGCTCTTCCCTGGACGCACACACGCTTCTGAGGTGGCTGCACTGGAAAGGGTTCAAGTAGCAGTAGCCAGTAGCCAGTTGTCAAAACATCAGACTGCGCTGTGTTCCACAAGTTTTATTGCTGAATCTTGCTCCTTTATAGCCAGCTTCTTGCTTTGTAATATGATCATTTTTGAAATCTGGCTTCTCTTACTCTACTCTGCCACTTTCATAAGTGTGTCCCAGTTTCAGCTCTGGCCTTACATTGCTCTGTGTGTGTGCTCAGTCACTCAGTTGTGTCTGACTCTTTGAGACCCCATGGACTACAGCCAGCCAGGCTCCTCTGTCCATGGAATTCTCCAGGCAAGAATACCGGAATGGGGTGCCATTTCCTACTCCAGGGTCGTGTCCAGCAATTTGTGACACCATGGACTGTAGTCCATGGAATTCTCCAGGCCAGAATACTGGAGTGGGTAGCCTTTCCCATCTCCGGGGTATCTTCCCAACCCAGGGATCGAACCCAGGTCTCCCTCATCATGGAAGCCCTATCTTCCAGAGGTAGGGATCAAATCTACATCTCTGTGTCTCCTTCATTGGCAGGCAGATTCTTTACCACTGAGCCACCTGGGAAGCCCAGCTTTACATTGCTAATTTTATTTAAATCTCTGTTCTTCCAGCACGTGTGTGTGTGTGTGTGTGTGTGTGTGTGTGTGTGTTTGCTTGCTTACTAAATATTTTATAAGACCATATGAATTAAGGTCATGCTTTAATGAATTACTTCTTTCATGTATGTATATATTCATGTGCTTCATCATATACTATTTAATTTAAAAAAGTTTTTTTTTGATGCTGTCCATTTTTAAAGTCTTCAATGAATTTGTTACAATGCTGCTTCTGATTTTTGCTTTGGTTTTTTGGTCAGGAGGCATGTGGGATCTTCACTCCCCGACCAGAGAGGAACCTATGCCCCTTGCATTGGAAGACTTAAAAGCATGTGTGTGAGAGGCAGGAAGACAATAAAATGATTTTAGGTGCTGGTTTGTATGTGTGTGTGCACGTCTCTCTATGTGTGTTCTGCTATTCTATTCTGAAAAACATATTTTCTCTAAATGAAACCAACAATAATTAAATACAGCAGCTGAAGGCAGTGTCTTTTATTAAAAAATCTATCATTTTTGGTTTACTTATGCTCAAATCTCATTTCAAGAGAAATTTACTGTTTGATGTAACATGTTTATTGTTCCTTAAATTTCAGTTTCTAATTATTACCCCAAAAGGTATGTCTCTTACTTCAGAAAAATCTCATTGTTCCTCTTGTGAAAATAAGGCACAAATTTTATTTTTCTTAAATCTCTTCCAACAGCAAATTCTCTCTCTGAAAAAAAAAAAGTTAGGTATATTACATTTATTCTATTTTAAGCCAACAGAAAACAAAATAGCACAAGGAAATTTAATTATTTCTTCTTATTTTTTCATAGTCATCTTTATTCTTATAGAGATAACAACATTTCCATTAAGAGCATTTATGGCTAGCTCCAAATCCTTCACTAGATTCTGAGTCCATGTGTAACGTGATTCACCAGTAACCACTTGAGTGCAAGAAATAATAGAAGTTTGGGGTCTAGCTTGATTCTTCTCAGGGATCACATAGGTAGATATCTCTCTTGTAGCCTAACGCTGTCACTCAAGGGCATCCAAGACTCCTCGCCGAAAAGAGAAAACACCCAAGTTGATACGGTGGATCTGCGAACTGGTCATCAGAGGTTATTCACAGAGCTGGGGGCCCATCAAGCGAAGCTCTCAGACCAGTGCAAGGCCTCCGCATGAAGTGTCCTTGAGACTCTGGGGGTGCTCTATTTCTGCTTAAAAGCTTGTTCAATTTTATGATTGCCTTTTTTATTTAGTAAGGCATAACCCTAGAGAAAAACCTGGCAGAGGAGAAGAGACTTCCAATTTAATTGAAATATTTCAAAGTTTCCTGAGCTGTGAATATGAAAGAGGAACACAGCCCATTTACATAATAAACTTTATGTATGTTGATCTCTTGATTAAAAGCCAAATGTACATGAAAATGATGCTTAATGTTGAATTTTAATCAACCATAAGTTTGGGAAAGATGAAGCCAGTTATAACGGTCTTTGCCTCCACTGTGTTACATGAAGATCATATGAAAAATTGATAATGTGTCAAAAAATATACTGCAGTGGTTTTTCTTCTCTGTTGTCAAATTGTCAAACTTTGCAGTCAAAAATTATAGGGTTCCCTATTCAATCAACAACAGCATTGTAGGCTTGAATAAATTAAAATTATTTTTAAAATATGGAACATAATTTGTAAATATTCAAAATTCTACCCAAGAAATTCCAACCATTTCTGTTTCTAACAACCTCTTGGCGGTCACAAGTTCACATGCAATTTGCTTTCTCTGAAGCCAGACCCCGGCATAGTAGACTATGCTGCTCACTTGGAATGCTTTTGTTTTTACATTTACCAGTCTCATTCTAGTATGTCTCTTGTGTGTGTCTCATTTCTTAAATACTTACAATCAATCATGGCACATAGAATTATGTGGAATTTAACAGGAGCAAAATACCTTGATAACAGGCTAAAAAGTAAAGTGTTAGTAGCTCAGTGTCCGACTCTTTGTGACCCCATGGACTGTAGCCCACCAGGCTTCTCTGTCTGTTCAAGAATACTGGAGTGGGTTGCCATTTCCTCCTCCAGGGGATCTTCCAGACCCAGGGATCGAACCCAGGTCTCTTCCATTGCAGGCAGATTCTTTACTGTCTGAGCCACCAGGGAAGCCCATTAAAATTTTCCTTCTTCCATCAAGACCACAGATTATCTTATATTTTCCAGATTCCCTACTTCTCTATCATGATACTGGTGCTGGGAGCCTGCAAAGCCAGCTATACTCCCTGTTAGGATGTATCAAAAGGGGATTCTGGGGGAACACGGGAAGGCAGGAAGACATAGATGGGACTTGCTCCTCACTGATCCACTTGCTTCTCTCTGCATAATTCTCCAGCAGCTTTCTTCCCCAACCTCGCTCTCAGGAGCACTGGCTGATGAGTAGCAAGTAGTTTCAGGGTCCAGGGTTTTTGTTCACACTCCCAGAATTGTCCTGCCATTTCCACACAGAGCGACTAACGCCAGACAAGTAGCTCCTGCTCCTTAAAGGTGTATGTCGCAGCTCTGCCTGGCCTCTCTGAACTTCTGAGATGCTGGGACCATCTGGGCTGTATCTCTTCTCAGAGGTCTCAGGGCTAATACTTTGGGATCCCTCATCCTCATAGCTTCTAGAAAGTAATAGCCCGTGCCTCTCCCATCTGTATTCTTATTTATAAAAGTGAACTCCTTCTTATTGCCTATTTTCAGTATTTCCTTTATGCCTGAAAGTCCTTCCTTCAATATCCCTTCAAACAATTCCATATATTAAACTCACTCTATTTCAACAACATGTAGATTCTGCTTTTCTGACTTGACACTGACTGATAAGGTGCTAAGTACCAGGAATTGTCCAAGAAACTCAATCCTCAAAGCTGAGATTCTGGGATTAATTAGGTTGTGCCGTTGGACCTACACACAGTGATTCTCCCTAACCGGCAACAAGATACTGGTAATTTGTGGAATGGTGTGACATCATGGTTAACCATCATCAACTAATTTAGCTAAGTGCCTACTGATTCAAATGCCTTGGGGAACTGAGGGACTATTGCACTTGACTAAATGGCAGTAATAATAATTAAGAGGACTCTGGGTGGAATGGATGCTTACAACTCTATCGACAAGTTTACAGAAAGAAATTGACAAAGATAAGCCTTTAATCCTTCAACTCAAGTAATGGCAAGGATACACCATCAGCTAGTCATTTTCTCGTTTGTATTTTATTCTTTATCATTAAACTACTGGTGATCTCAAGAGATGATTGAACTGTGGGGGGAAAAAAGCGCCACATACTTACGCCTGAAGAAGAAGCAAGCCTGTATTGTACATTTACGGCCAATAGGATTAGATTTTCCGAACCTTGAAAAATCAGCACAAAAGACCTGGCAGATGTCATTCAGACTCCTTCCACCCTGATACAAAGACAAAGGGAAGAAGGAGTCTGCTCTGACATCGGACTTGATGGCACAGCAGAGCATCCAAATGCCTGAACACTGGTCCTCTCTGAACACCAGGAGCGGGGAGCAGCCTAGGAGAAAAATGGAGCATGTTTAGCTGAACATGCTCTGAAAGATGGTCCTTGTGGAGTGCAGAGAAGAGTGGAAGGAGTTACCAAATCTGAGGATACTTGGTTAAAGGCAACGACGTGTGTAAGGGACTATGAGGACAATCGTGAATGTCTGGAAGAGCTGTGATGTCAGTCATCGGATATGTCCAGACTTGGGTCCAGACACTGACCCAAGGACACATGGGCTTCCCAGGTGGCACTAGTGGTAAAGAATCTGCCTGCCAATGCAGGAGACGTGAGTTCGATCCCTGGGTCAGGAAGACCCCTGGAGGAGGGCATGGCAACCCACTCCAGTATTCTTAATTTCATCGACAGAGGAGCCTGGTGGGTTACAGTCCATGGGGTCAAAAACAGTCAGAGTCAGACACGACTGAGCAACTAACACCTTCACTTTCAGGGGATGAATATGTTTAACCATATAATATGAATTAATTCATCTTCTGCTGCTGCTACTGCTTCTAAGTCGCTTCAGTCGTGTCGGACTCTGTACGACCCCATAGATGGCAGCCCACCAGGCTCCCCCATCCCTGGGATTCTCAAGGCAAGAACACTGGAGTGGGTTGCCATTTCCTTCTCCAGTGCGTGAAAGTGAAAAGTGAAAGTGAAGTCACTCAGTTGTGTCTGACTCTTAGCGACCCCATGGACTGTAGCCCACCAGGCTCCTCCATCTTTGGGGTTTTCCAGGCAAGAGTACTGGAGTGGGGTGCCGTAAGTGGACTAATATACTGGTCATTTTCACTCACAAGCAGGTAACATGACTTACCTTGCTCTTATCCTTTGGTTCATATGCTAAAACTCTTGGTTGGCCGCATCAGTGGCTACTACTAAAATAGTCTTATAGCACAGAAACTGTTTGGGGTTATTTGCCTTGTTATTTTTGTTTTAGTATTTTAAAAAATAAAAACAAGGGAAAAATTGTGTTTCTGACCTTCATCAAATCATTCAATATTATTTTTTTTTCTTTTTTTATTTAACAAAATTTTGCAAGAATGTCCTACTTTGTATTTTACTAGTATTGCATTATGATATCCTTTTGGGGGTATTTCAAAGCCCATATTCTTATCTACGACTTTGTCTTTTTTATTAATTAACTTTAAATGACTGTTTTATATTATGAAATTCATCCAAGACTTGAACGACTCTTAAAGAAGACATCCCTTAAGCGCATTGGGTGCTTCTTTGAAGTCTGATTTTGCCTTTGAAGAGTCTTGCATCTTTGAACCATAGCCTGTGCTAATATATTTGTAATCAAAAGAGATTGAAAGTGTCGGTCATCTTTCATCACTGAAAAACTTTCTACTCAAAATTACTTTTATTGAAACTATAGATAATTCAGACTTCAAATTTCTCATTAATAACCTGGATTTCTGTCTTTACAAGTATTCCTCTCTCCATCCTCATGGAGAGTGCAAAATGTATTCATTGTTTCTTCTCTTTTTTTCCCAAATTTATCAGTCATTTTTTAATGAACTTGTTAAAAATATGTTCTAGGGCCACTTTGTTAGTTTTTTTTTTTTTTTCCTGAAAATAAGGGGGAGAGATATCAGTGGTCACCGTGGGCAACAAGAAAAACAGAGAATTCCAACGCATTGTAAAAGCTTTACTTAACTGTGATATGCCAGAAGGTCACGCTTTGAAGACTGCAGACGTTTGGAGGAATGTATGTCAGGAAGCTGTTCTCTGCGGGTGTGGAGTTTCTGTATGTCTTGCAAACAGAAGCCTTGGCTGCTTTTGTTCTGGGCTGCCTTTTCAAGGATTATTTGTACAGCCAACAGCCTTGGGAATGAGAGAGGGTGCCTCCCTCTGGAGTAAAGGGCAAGTGTGTGTGCTGTCCAGTGCTATAAAGACGCCGCTCCTCCCCCTGGTGAAGGTCAGACAGGCTCTCCACTGACCACAAAAGACTTGGGTTCTCCAAGCTCTGGGTTCCTGTCCTGTGACACAACTCACCGTGTGTGTGGAGCGTAGTCTGGCCCTGCCTGTTTCACTTTGACGGAAGAGAAACTCGAGGAAACAGGGCACATGCTGACGCTCCAGCTACTTCTACCGCTGTGCTCCCATCCTTCCGCTCTGACACTGGGCTTCCAAGACTTCTGGCACCTTTCACAGACAGACCCGAGGCATCTGACTAGTTAGCTCAAAAGTCGGGAAACACCGCAGACCCTTCAGAGCTTTTGACAACAGGGCACAGACTCTCCATTCCCCATATTCGCGAATCTAGATATCAAAAATCGCCTATTGAATCCCACCTACTGCTGTTAGTACTGTATTATACGTTTTAAAACTAGAGTATGCATAAACTGCTTTCTTTTTCCCACTTTAAATTTAGCATTTAAATTGCAAATACTTACAAAAGGGGCACATTTAAACATTAAGGTTTAACCGGTAAAATTTAGGCCACAACTTTTAAAAGTTGGAATAGGCAATAAGTCACTGACTCCAGCTAGACACAGGCAGTTATGTTGATTTTTTTCATTCTCATCTGGGTTAACACCTGAGAGTTCATTCATTTTCATCATGAATGCTTCTTTTAAGTACTTCTTTAAATTTTTGGTGGAAACATTGATTAGATTATCTTTCAGGAATTTATGTCACCAGTTTAATGATTCAGAAACCAAAAGCACTTTCATTATGATGCCATGCCCAAGGAATTAAGTACCTATTATTGATTCGAAATTGTTTCTTATGCAAAATGTAAATTCAGAATAATTCTTTCATGCCTGGACTATCTGTGAACTGCCTAGTCAGCTTTCTTTTTTCAATGAAGTACTGAATATTCCAATATTCCAATATCAGTTGTCCCCCTCCTCCCACTTTTTTCAAGTTGACTCCATTGATTTTAAACTGCTTTTAACTAAACTTTCATAAATGATATAAATAGCCCACCAGGTTCCTCTGTCCATGGAAGTCTCCAGGTAAGAATTCCAGTAGTGGCTAGCCATTTTCTTCTCCAAGGGATCTTCCCAACTCAGGGATGGATCCTGGGTCTCCCACCTTGCAGGCATATTCTGTACCATCTGAGTCACCAGGGAAGCCCTTTTTTCACTTTTTTAACAAACATTCATAAATGGCACATGGGAATTTTTAAGTTCTGTTTGTCATCTTGCTCTACACATAAAAAAATAAGAAATTAGAGTCTCAACCTGAATTTCAATTATGATGAAAAAGGAATAGTTACCTCCCCACACACGTTATTTAGGAGCTAATCACAAATTGTTTTTGTTCTCAATGTTATTAAACTTCATCTCCCTAGGGTAGACAATGCTGTTGAGCCTAATTGGTGTCTTATTTCTAAAATGAGGATTTTAGGAGTAAAGAAGTCAATGAGAAATTGTTCACCTGTTTCAGTTGTAAAACTACTTGGAGGTGTAACACAGGTTTATCAGATGCCCCTGAAATTAGGATGGAGTGGGGATGGTGGACGATACCATATGTGGTTGGAACCCTGATGACATAGACAAGTGCTGCTGAGACCACCCTGCTTGTCTGTGTGAGACTGACAGCTATCTGAACTGTTCATCTATTCCCCTTTGAGCAACCATCACAGCTCTGGTCCTGGAGATGTCATCCTAGCATCTTACCAGGTACACTGAGGTATACACCTACAGTTGGGACAATGGTACAAAATTAAAAGTCTGGGTAGTTGGTGACACTAGTTCTTCCTTTGTTCTTTTTCTAAAACTAGGATCTTTTTTCTTGATCAGATCTGGGGAATGAAAACATTCAAATGAAGATCTAATTGATTGGGGAAAACATATATGATGTGTCTATACATACACATTTCTCCCCTCCTCATGACAGTGTCTCCACCAACTCAGGGATAAATGGCTCCCCTGGGACCTGGCTACCTGTGTCCTCAGAAGCCCCGTGGGACAGCTCTTAAACCTAATATACCAGTCCTGCCCTGATCTCTCCAAGGTCTCAGGGGACTGTGTGGTGGGTGGCATGACTCATGTGGATGCTAATACCATGGAAACATACATGTACCAGGTGACAAGGCAATGAACATGTGAAACCAATTACACAGCTTTTGAGTGATCTATACTCTGTTGACTATAAAGCTTTTATCTCATGAATTAACATACACTTTCATTTTCCTTTATTTTTTCTCCGTTTGTTTTTATTTCTGATTAAAATTCCTCATCATTTAGTAGTAAAGTACATAGTGTCTAAATTTTTTTTATTTGTAACCTAAGCTGGAGCACTTAGCACTTGCTGCTTCTTAATACTGTAGTGAAAATACACAGCATGCTCTGTATCTAAGTTGTTGAGCAGTGCTTGACTGCTCCAGTGTGAAAGAAATAGGGGGTTTCTGGTGTTGAGATGATGAGAACATGATACCAGTTCTGGAGAAATGCCTCTCACAGCTGAGCATGCCAGCCAGTAAATTCTTAAGAAGGAAAAGGGAACATTTCATTCAGGAGACGCTTGCATATGGTGACTGCTAACATTTTTACGTATTTTGTCTGGTTGAGCAGTAGGGGAGTGGTGCCATATAAATACAATTATTTGGTGATGAGGTGGCTCGTCATACTTGATGGGATCTCACAGTGGCATTTGTGGGCTCTGCAACAACTGGTGACAGGGCAGCCCCTTGCTAAGGGCACACACTGGTTTTGTGTTCCCAAGAGGCAAGCCCAACCAGGAACACCACGCCCAATTCTAAATAAATCATGTTTATACCCTCTACTATCAGTTTTGAAGCTACTTGTCTGTCATCCTTGTGGAGAAACTGTCTAAAGGCTAAGATTGGTTAGAAATAGTCTAACTAATGGAAAAGACTCAGATTCTTGCAAAGCAAGTAATTCTCTCAATAAATATTAAATTACTTTTTGAGTACAAGGCCTGTAGCTTTTTGTTCATGAAACATTCTTGGTGAGAACGTTCTTCTCATCATCCTTGTCTAATTGTCTTTTTCTCTTCTTTCAGATCTCAGATTAAATATCACCCAGAGAGATTAAAGCCCTTCCTCACATTTTATGTTCTATCAGAGTACTCTGCTTTTTTTTCTTTGCTGTATTAGTTGCCATGATTATTTTAATAATCGTAAATTAATGACCCTGCACACTGAAATGTGAGCCCTAAGAGAACAGAGGGCAGATCTGTCCTGTCCTTTCTTCTCTCTAGACCCTAGGGAGTTACCTGAAAACCCACCAGGTGTTTAATACATATTTACTGAAAAAATAAATGCATGAAATACCTTCTGAATACTTTTCTATTTGAGCATCGATTATTTTGTAAAGTGATTACTTTGTAAACCAAACCACTAAACAGTAGTTTGATTCTCAGATTTGCTAATCTCGCTATTTCTATAATGAACTACTGTACTCAATACAAGATTTCGGGTTCTACACATGATGGTATATTTCTTCCTCTCTGTTGAGCACTCTGTGAGGCCTCTACTACTATCTGGTGATGATACAATGAATTACAGGCAGAAGTTCTGGGTGGAGGGCACTTGGGCCACAATAATAACTCTAGAGAATTTACGATTTCTCCTTCAATGAATCATTGAGTCATTGCATCATACCTAAATCTATGCATGTTTGTTAACTAGATATAAGATGTGAACATTTATAGAAATTTATTAAGCAACTGCTGTTGATATTAATGATCCACATACAATTAAGGTACAGCTTGCAAATTAGATACATGAAAAAAGACACCCTGTATTTAGTTTTATGATTTTATAAATAGAGATAAGTTCCTACAGTATGTCAACATATTTTGGTAGAAAAAAAAATTTTTTTATCATGAACGATAATATAGTACTATTTCCCCAAAAGTGGACCCCATTAAAGTCCTTCTGAACAGACACTTATATCATTCATTTTTGTAACCAATCTACAGCTCACATAACACATTTCACATAGCAGGCACCTAAGAATAACAACAAAAATCACTGAGTAAATGCTGAAGGCCAGTCAGAAGCTAAATTCCTTCTTAGTTTATACATATTGTATTAGTCAGGGAACTATTCCATCTGACCAATTTGGTACGAAGTTTAAAGTATTATGTTTAAACAGAGGTAAAATAAAACCAGCTGTCAAGCAAGTCAAGCTTTTTTTCTTTTGTTTTAATCATCACATAGGAAAGGTTTAGAACAATAAAAACAGTAGCAATTTTTTTTTTTTTCCAATGCACAGTGTGGTAATTCAGTGAACAACAAAACTGAAATCTGACATTGCTGACTTTTAAGATTACTGGTAGTCAGCTAGAGGGGGGGGAAACAATATGTAACATGTTTCCCTACCTGACTTATGCTTTTAGTTCCTGTAAAATGTCAAACTGAAGATGACAAGGAGCAAGCATCCTATCTCAAAATGTAACAAGAAAAGGCTCAGTCATGTGGCCCACAAAGATGTGCAGAACATCATTTTTACTGACAACAGAACAGACTTTTTTCCCCCCATGGAGGCAAATTCAGGAAACCTATTGCATTTTTATTACATTTGTTTTCAGAGAAGTCAAACTTAACTGTTAATAGCCTTTTGGGATATAGCTGTTATTCTGTATTAACATATATATGAGATATTTGCCTAGATATGAGCCTAACACTGATTTAACAGACTTTAAGGGAACAGTAGTTCTATTATGTTGTAAGTGATTTTTTTTCAAGGTGCCTTAGACTTTACTCTTCCTAACATATATTTATTTACATATTCCTCCAGAAAACAATAAACAGATCACTTGCTAAGTGTTAAACTTTCTATGAAAGTGCGGCAAAATATAAAGTAATACGATGAAGTTTCTGTCTTTAAGAAGCCAACTGTCTGTTCAAAGAGAGATGCCATCATGAGGCATGGTAAGACATCCTTGAGCAAGATCGTATGTGAGCCCTAAGGATGGGCCCCAGCATCGGTGGTGTGTAAAGGAGAGTTTCCCACGGTAAGTGACATTAGATCTACAGAGTGATCATGAGCTCTGCTAGCAAAGCAGAGCCCTAAATAAAGCCCTGGGGTCTATGCTTGGGGGCAGCCTGAGCAAAGCTTGCCACTGGAAAAGTCCCGCATCGGGGAGGAGTGGCTGCCACCAGTCCTCCTGCCGTGATCCATCACTGGCTGGGCAGAGGGAAGCTCCAGCTTTATCTGGGGGCCATCAGTCAGCTGGGCTCCCAGCAGTGGGTTCTTGGAAGGAAGTTTGAGTGGAGCACCTTCGTGGCCACTGCAGCCTACATCAAGCCCTTTCTCCACCTCGTCCTGTTTGTCATTTTAGAACTAAGTCTCCACGGTATGATGTTCTGGCCTCCTCTGCTTCTTGGTTTCTGAGGATGTCCTTTCCTTGCTTATATTTACAGTGAAGCAATAGGAATCTCAGTCCTTAATCAACTTCCCTATCAGCCGCAAAAATCACTCACATGAAGCCCTCTAGGACTGCACAGACTTTACGCAGGGCGTTTTAATGGTCATGAAGCAGGTTAGCTTTTCATAGCCACGCCTACAGGACGTCCCCTTTGGTATCTTTTCCCCACCTCCTTATCGTTAACCTCCCCTCTCCAAGCTGAGACTCTCCTCTCCCACCTCAATTGTCTAGAAAATTGTCTCCTCTCAGTGGTACAAGCCACAAAAGAATAGACAGATGCTCAAATTCGATCCAAACCCATTATTAAATTATGCTTCTCAGTGAACACTATTTTTTTTCCCTTAGAGGACCTCTGTCACAACTATTAATACAATATATTACTATCTTTCTCAACCAGAGATTTGCAACTTGAGAATTTTAATCATACTAATTTTCACTCAATAGCACGGCTAATTCAAACTCTTATTCCGAGTTTCGACAGTTTCAGGTCTGAGATGTGCATGGAAGCAGAGGTAAGTGCACTTTGTGTAGCTGATTCCAGTCTTGAGATAATTATTTTACTAATTAAATTTTCATCCCCAACTCCAAGACCTGTTATTGCACTCCAAATAGCATACGCCCTGACATGGAGTGTCTGCTGCTGCTCTTGCTGCCTTGAACAAATAGCACACACACGGATGATAAGAACACAATCCAACCGTCCTATCAGTGAGTTGGGGAGGAGAGCAGTGGTCCTCTCCAGCCATCAGGGATTTGTAAAAACTAAAAGTCCCCGATGACTCTCGGTTGCTCAGTAACCACCTTGCTATGGAAGGAGCATGAAAGTGAAAAGTGAAAGTCACTCAGTTGGGTCTGACTCTTTGCAACCCCATGGACTAAACACTCCATGGAATTCTCCAGGCCAGAATACTGGAGTGGGTAGCCTTTCCCTTCTCCAGGGGATCTTCCCAACCCGGGGATTGAACCCAGGTCTCCCACATTGCAGGCAGATTCTTTACCAGCTAAGCCACAAGGGGAGCCCAAAGAATGGGTAGCCTATCCCTTCTCCAAGGGATCTTCCCAACACAGGGATTGAACCCAGGACTCCTACATCGAGGCGGATTCTTTACTAGCTAAGCCACAAGGGAAGTACCTGTAGCATATTCATTGAATCAGAAAATCTCTTTCCTGGATGAAGCTCTAGAAATCACCATTTTTTTTTAAACCTAAGTGAATTATGACATAAAGGCATGAAAAATAATGCTTCTCACCTTTTCCTGTTGTTCTTGAGAGACTGAGGGTTGTTTTGCTCCAGCCCCTGGAAAATCAAGATAAGCAGAGTTAGGATGATGCTGCATTAGACAGAGAAAGAGGCAGTCAGTGCTCCTTGCTGCTTGTGTGCCTGCTAAGTTGCTTCAGTTGTGTCCGACTCTGTGGCCCTATTTATGGACTGTAGCCTGTCAGACTCCTCTGTCCGTGGGATTCTCCAGGCAAGAATACTGGAGTGGGTTGCCATGTCCTGAGGATTTTCCTAAAGCAGGGATGGAACCCGTGCCTCTTACATCTCCAGCATTGGTAGGCTGGTTCTTTACCACTAGGGCCACCTGGGAAGCCCTCTTTACTGCTTCCTGCTTCCTAAACCAAAAATCCTTACTTTTAAGAGGGAGGAGCGGTCAAAGTGCTTGGCAGTGGAAGAGAACTCTCCAGTCCAGAAAGAAGTAAGAACCCTGTACTCTAAATATCTCAAAGGTGGTAAAATAGGGAAGATCGGATACCTTGAGACATTTTATTTAGTAATTAGTTCCCATTTGTTTATTTCTGTTTTTATTTCCATTACTCTAGGAGGTGGGTCATAGAAGATCTTGCTATGATTTGTCAGAGAGTGTTCTGCCTATGTTTTCCTCTAAGAGTTTTATAGTTCTGATCTTACATGTAGATTTTTAATCCATTTTGAGTTTATTTTTATGTATGGTGTTAGAAAGTGTTCTAATTTCATTCTTTCACATATAGTTGACCAGTTTTCCCAGCACCACTTGTTGAGAAGATTACCTTTTCTCTATTGTATATTTTTTCTCCTTTGTCAAAGACAAGGTGTACATAGGTGCATGGCTTTCTATTTTGTTCCATTGATCTGTATTTCTGTAGTATAATAATATTCCTCGACTTAAGATGGGATTATGCCAAAGAACTGATGCTACTGAATTGTCATGCTGGAGAAGACTCTTGAGAATCCCTTGGACAGCAAGGAGATCAAACTGGTCAATCCTAAGGAAATCAATCCTGAATAGTCACTGGGAAGACTGATACTGAAGCTGAAGCTCCAATACTTTGGCCACCTGTTGTGAAGAGCCAACTCATTGGAAAAGACTCTGATGCTGGGAAAGGTTGAAGGCAGGAGGAGAAAGGGGTGATAGAGAATGAGATGGTTGGATGGCATCACCAACTCAATGGACATGAATTTGAGCAAACTTTAGGAGATAGTGAAGACAGGGGAACCTGGCGTGCTGCAGTCCTTGGGGTCTCAAAGAGTTAGATGTGACTTAAGGACTGAACGACAAAACAACAACAAAGCTGAAAATATTGTAAGTCAAAAATGTGTTTAATAAAGCTAGCCCACCAAACATCATACCTCAGCCTGGCCTACCTGAAACGCGCGCCGTACACCTGCATTAGCCTATAGTTGGGAAAATCACATAAGAGAAAGCCTATTTTAAAACAAAGTGTTGATAGAGCTCACATAATGTATTGGATACTGTACTGAAAGCGAAAAACAGAATGGCTGCCGGGGGGCAAGGTGATTCAAGTGTCTTGACTTTTCACCCTGGTTACCACGTGGTGACTGACTGGGAGCTGCCACTCTCCAGCATCATGAGAGAGATCCAAACCTTACATCACAAGTCCAGGAAAAGCTCAAATTTCAAAGTATAGTTTCTCCTGATTGTATG
This sequence comes from Redunca redunca, assembly GCA_006410935.1. Classification (NCBI taxonomy): domain Eukaryota; kingdom Metazoa; phylum Chordata; class Mammalia; order Artiodactyla; family Bovidae; genus Redunca; species Redunca redunca. Next base: position 87,961 of record SJYQ01001693.1, read on the forward strand.
TCACTTTTCCATCGTTTTACAGTCAAAAGAACCGTAGGCCAGACCACCATCCTAAGTCAAGGACTGTCTGTATTTAAATGATTAAAGGTCACAGTAAAAAAAAAAATCCACAGGGTGTTCTAAACTGGTGATTATTACACAGGTGTCAGTTTCTATATTAATGTTGACGACTTCCTCCAAATTCTTTGTTATTGTAACAGAGACCCTTCCTCCCTTGGTGTCATCATTAACTCCTCATGTGAGTAAAATTACCACTTGCTTAAAAGAAAGTTCAATGCAATGAACGATTCCCTTAAAATTGAGACCTAAATCAGAGATACAGATTTGCTCATAGAGTTATTTAATAATATGCATCAGTGCTTTCATTATTTACTACAGATTCACAGTTTTAAAACAGGAGATTGTTTTTAAAAACCTTACTAAGAATAATTGTTAAAGTAAATCAGGGGTCAGGTATTATTTTCTACTTACTATAATAAAATATCTGATGCCATCATGATTAAATGATATTTGGACATTTAGCAGATTTTTAAATGTCTGCATGCTACTCTGAAGTAATATTTTTCTCGATATATTTCCCCACCAGTCATGGGGCAAGTGCTAGAAAGGTCATGGCTGAAGACTGTTTATCTCCCAGATACACAGATTTATTTTCAGGCATCTGACTCAAAGTGTGTAATTTATAAATGTCTACCTCACAGACTATTTTCTAAATTAGAAAATATAGCAGAAAATCTTAGTAAATTATCCACCTTCTGAAATAAGATCACATATTCTACATCATGAGCTCTCATCTGCTAAATACATTTTAAGCACCCTGTATCAGAGAGGAAATGTCCATTTCAAGCACGGAGGAATGGGTTTGCAGTGTGGACTCTGTTTCAAGCAGCAAAGGTGGCATGAACTGGTGAGGAGACGGCGATGCTCAGGATTGGACATTGCTGCATTTGGGTGAGAATATGTCTAGAACACAATTTCCCTGGTGGCTCAGTCCGTGAGACTCCACTTGCGATGCTGGAGACCCGGGCTCGATCCCTGGGTCTGGAAGATCATCTGGAGAAGGGACTGGCAATCCACTCCAGTATTATTGCCTGGAGAATCCCATGGACGGAGGAGCCTGGTGAGACACAGTCCATGGGGTTGCAAGAGTCAGACACACCTTAGCAATTAAACCACCACCATCACAATTTCAGACAAGATAAGACCTTAACCGTCATGTGGTTCAATCAACTGCCTTAGAGGCCAGAAAACTAAGAGACTTTAGAATTTAATAAGGAGCCCACTAATGAGCACTTTTAGTCCATAAAATTTGAGGTACAGTAGTAACAATAGAATTGTAAATAATACAATATACCCATTAGACATCATTTCGGATAAACAGGATAACAGTTGAAGATCAATAATTTATATCTAAGAAATACCATAGATTTGGGTGAATATAATATTAGAATCTGAGTAATAAACCAATATTTCAGTAGGAATTGAATATATCATACGGCTTTATTCAAAAGTCCTTGGATTAGGAACAAATAACGGAGTTCTACAAAAATCCATGCGTACTCAAAGATAGGCCTGTTACCTCACCTTATCACTGATGGCAATTAACTGCAAATTACTCTGCTTATCTGCATTTAAACACACGAGTATGCTCAGTTCTGACTGACTCTTTGCATCCCCATGGACTGCCAGGCTCTTCTGTCCATGGGTTTCTCCAGGCAGGAATACCAGACTGGGTTGCCATTCCCTACTCCAGGGGATCTTCCCAAGCCAGGGGCTGAACCCATGTCTCTTGTGTCCTGAACTGGCAGGCAGATTCTTTACCACTAGCATCACTTGGGAAGCCCCATTTAAATAAAGATTTCATTAAATACTGACTTGTGCCACTGGCAGCCTCAATTAGGCACTCTTCTGCCTGATTCTAAGAAATGAATCAGGAAAATAACAGAGGTTAATCATAACCAATCTCACAGAAAAAGATCAGAAGAAACAAATGTGTCCTTAGCTTTATTGTTAAAATTAACATGAATTTTTCATCTATTTGAACTGATGTCTAATTAATTATAGTTAATCCAATAAAAAATGTAGCCATGGATAAGTCTTTAATATCCACATCAGAATAATGCAGTCAGCGATGCCATCACTGCTTAAGACTAGGGTCGTTATTAAATTACTTTGATGCTGTATTGCTTGAAAGCAGTGATAATTCACTTTTTTATCTTCTCTCCATGCACAATTTATCTAGGAGAAAGTTAAAATATTTAGCATAACACATTTCAATTATTAAGTTATTAAAGCACCAGATAATCCTTTGAAGAACAGATTAGATCTGTTTATATTATCTATATACTAATAAGAAGGTTCTTTATTTCATAGATGCTTCCATTATAGCAAGAAATAGTTATATATTTAAAAAAGGATTTGCTTGATAAAATATATTTCATTCTTTCCCTCATATTTTTTTGTCAATAGTCTCCAGAATTTCACTTAACAAGATTTCTCTCACTAACCAGAAATAAAATTACACTTCAGTTCAGTTCAGTCACTCAGTTATGTTCGACTCTTTGTAACCTCATGAACTGTAGCACACCAGGCCTCCCTGTTCATCACCAGCTCGTGGAATTTACTCAAACTCATGTCCTTTGAGTCAAAATGAACATGAAAATGACATTTAATCCCACCAAAAAGTATTGACTAAACATCTGTAGACATGTCAATATGTCTTTAAATTATCGCATGATGCTCAGTGCCGTCACACGATACTTTACCATAACACCCTAACGTTATTCCAAAGCTTCGGAGAGGAAAACCTACCATGACGGCAGCAGGAAGGCAAATTCTGTAACTTCACAGTTTATGTGAAAACCTGATTTTGTTAAACAAATCAAAGTGATGACAAACCGTTCGGTTCATAACTGCCAGGTACAGTACCAACTCTCTTGATCTACACTTTTAAATCACATTTTTATCTTATTAAGGCAATAGAGATAGAACTTGATTATTTATATTTTCTTCCTGTTTAGGTTTATATGTTCTCAAGGCAAGAATACTGAAGTGGCTTGCCATTCCCTTCTCCAGTGGACCTCTGATCTGTCAGACCTCTCCACCATGACCCGCCCGTCTTGGGTTGCCCCGCAGGCATGGCGTGGTTTCACTGACTTAGACAAGGCTGTGGTCCTAGTGTGATTAGATTGACTAGTTTTCTCTGAGTATGGTTTCAGTGTGTCTGCCCTCTGATGCCCTCTTGCAACACCTACCATCTTACTTGGGTTTCTCTTACCTTGGGCGAGGTGTATCTCTTCACCGCTGCTCCAGCAAAGCACAGCCGCTGCTCCTTACCTTGGACGAGGGATATCTTCTTACCGCTGCAGTTCCTGACCTTCAAGGTGGGATAGCTCCTCTAGGCCCTCCCACCGCTCCTCGGGATGTTCCTCTCGGCCCTGGCCTCGGGCATGGATGGCTCCTCCCAGCTGCCGCCCTTGGCCTCGGGCACAAGGTGGCTTCTCCCAGCTGCCCCTGACCTCAGACGCTGGGTGTCTCCTCCTGGCCACCGCCACTGACCTCGGACTTGGGTTAGCTCCTCCTGGCTGGCCATATATATATATATATATANGTCTTTCCCATTCTGTTGTTTTCCTCTATTTCTTTGCATTGATCATTGAGGAAGGCTTTCTTATCTCTTCTTGCTATTCTTTGGAACTCTGCATTCAGATGCTTATATCTTTCCTTTCTCTTTCCTCTGTTCATCTCCAAGGCAAACCATTCAATATCACAGTTATCCAAGTCTATGCCCCAACCAGTAATGCCGAAGAAGCTGAAGTTGAATGGTTTTATGAAGACCTACAATACCTTTTAGAACTAATACCCCAAAAAGATGTCCTTTTCGTTATAGGGGACTGGAATGCAAAAGTAGGAAGTCAAGAAACACCTGGAGTAACAGGCAAATTTGGCCTTGGAATGCGAAATGAAACAGGGCAAAGACTCATAGAGTTTTTCCAAGGAAATGCACTGGTCATAGCAAATACCGTCTTCCAACAACACAAGAGAAGACTCTACACATGGACATCACCAGATGGTCAACATTGAAATCAGATTGATTATATTCTCTGCAGCAAAAGATGGAGAAGCTCTATACAATCAACAAAAACAAGACCAGGAGTTGACTGTGGCTCAGATCATGAACTCCTTATTACCAAATTCAGACTGAAATTGAAGAAAACAGGGAAACCCGCTAGACTTTTCAGGTATGACCTAAATCAAATCCCTTATGATTATACAGTGAAAGTGAGAAATAGATTTAAGAGCCTAGATCTGATAGATAGAGTGCCTGATGAACTATGGAATGAGGTTCGTGACATTGTACAGGAGACAGGGATCAAGACCATCCCCATGGAAAAGAAATGCACATGAAGTACAGGGATACATAATACAGTGATGCATGAGGTGATAGAGTTACATGGAAAAAATGGTGGTATTCATACCACTGAATATTAATGGAAGACAAGGCTGGTCAATTTGGTAAGATTTTCAGAAGCTGGTCGGGGAGAGGCTGGGGCTGTTCCTTGTCCTTAAGCCCTGCTCATCTTTATTGGCTTCCAGAGTCCTTGGCTGACTGCCATCCTATGTGGCCACCTCATGGGTGAATCTTTGCCTGGGCCTGAAATTCTCTCAGTCTCTCTTCTGGAGCTTCTGAAGTTGTCATGTGGACTAGAAGAAGTAAGCCCCCTGGCAGGAAGCCACTGTGACTAATGAGGTTGAAAGAAAGTGATAGTCAAAGCCTAAAAGCCACGTTCAACTCAGAACTGAGTGGGATACAGGACTTGGTGTCACCTAAAATGTTATTTAACTTTCTGGGGTGTCAGTTCTTTCATCTGTAGTTTAGCTGTAATAATGCTTCATTTTTCTAAAGTTCAAAGCCATTTTGAAAGCAGAAAATTCTTAGTATGTTAAAAAAAAAACTATTTTGAAAGGAGGAAAATGATTACTATGTTAAAAAAACATTTAAAGTTATGCATTTTCAAATGTGCAATTCCATTAACATTCTGTAGGCAATGCAGTGCTTTCTTATTAGGATCGTGCCTTATGTCAGCACGAGTTCTATGACCCAGATATGCTAGGGGTGACTCACCCTGAAAAGAACAATGTGTGCTGAGAGTGATGTTTTTGAGCCTCTGAGAAGTCTGTAAGATGTTATGCTTAGAGACTCAGTATTTACACTTGCGTTTATATGTACACTTTCTCATTTCCCATAAAATTTTGATTAAACATTTCTATTTAATGAGTAAAGTGAATAAAGTGGTGCATGGACTTCCCTGGTAGCTCAGTTGGTAAAGAATCTGCCTATAATGCAGGAGACCCCCCAATTCCTGGGTTGGGAAGATCCCCTGGAGAAAGGAACAGCTACCTACTCCAGTATTCTGGCCTGGACAGTCCCATGGACTGTCCATGGGGTCACAAAAAATCAAACATGACTGATTGACTTTCACTTTAATTTTTTAAAGTGATACATAAATGTAACAGACAGCATGAGTGTTCAAGAAGATTGTAATATACATGGTGAGACTCTGCTGGTAGTCATTACACAGTCAAGGATGCACTTCTAAATGAATGCAACTGACATATTAATAATTACTTGGCTACTCCAGGTCAGTAATCCTTCTTCCCTGTTTTCTCTAAAATCATCCATGCCTCCTAATTCTAGACTAGCTATGATTATAACCTCTACTTGTTACTTAGACATTTGGTTAATAGTAATCTGTTTCAGAGCTCACAGAAGGAACAAAAGGGGAAGAGTATGTACAGAAAATTTTGTCAACAATTTTAGCAGAAAAGTGAGCACTAGAGCTAAAGAAAGAGCTGGAGGAGAATAAATGATGGAAGAGTTTTGTTTTTATCTTGTCTTCATATTGGGTTCAAGCGTGTTTAAAAGAAAATGGACTATGAGCAGATAATCAACAAAGATGAATCATCACAGAATATAAAAATGAAAAGGATGGAACATTTTGTACCAGGAAGGGAAAGGAAAACGGTGGGTGACAAGGATTGTTCATTTGGAGAATTGTTACAGGTAAGTGAAGTCTCAACTGATGTGATTTGGAGGTGGAGAATACCACACATTTGTTTAAATCTATGCAAATGGAGAATGAGAGACAGGCTGGTTAGAAAACACAGAAGGTTGTGTGGGAAAACAAAAGGTGAAACTGAATCTGCTGTCTGTTTTTCCAGAGGACCTGACCTGTGTCATTCAGTAAGACTCAATAGACATGGAAATACTGAGCAACTGTATTCATTCAAGGATGATGCATGTGGACATTAGGACATGAGATTTGGTATAGGCCATTAATGTAACCTCGAGAAGAAAGAGAATGGAGATATAAGAGCCCCTTCTGGTGGAAGTGGAAGCTCTCCAGTAGGGCTAGTCTTTTACAGAAGACTGGGCAGAGACCTTGCAGACAGGGATGTCACAGGCAGAGAAAGCAGAAGAGTGTAGAAGAAAAGCTCCTGAGCTCTGCAGACTTCAGACAATATTCTATCATGGTAGTGAACACATTTTCTTTTTTGTGTGTAAGGGACATTTTTAATCACCTCCATGTGTTCCAAGAATAGATTAATTCAGTTATATTGAAAAAATACGACACAACTTCTAATTGCACTGTGTTAGTTGTACAGTCGTGTCTGCCTCTTTGAAACCCCATGGACTGTAGCCCACCAGACTCCTCTGTCCATGGGATTCTCTAGACAAGAATACTGGAGTGGGTTTCCATTTCCCCCTCCATGGGATCTTCCCAACCCAGGGCTAAGTATTTAACCAAAACTTTCTTGCAAATACTGCTATTGAGGATTACTTTAAAAGGATTGCAAATGTTAAAAGACACGTAGTTTATTACATTAAGCTATAAATTAAAATCATTCTTTGTAGCTTGTAAGTTTTTACACTGAAAATAAGGCAAATGGCTTTAAAATTATTTTTAAAGCAATTGCATCACTGAGATAAAGTCTTCTGTCTTATTGACATTTAGTTTATCCTTTTACAGTAAAAATATTTACAAATTCAAAGTTAAGGACGTACTATTTGCTTAGAACAGTCCTTTTCCAATGTCACTTCAAGTTTTACAATGAGTCACGGAAAAACAGATATTGCTTTGTTTCAAAGGGATTTTTTTGACATTAAAAAAAAGAAAGCTGACATACTTTTATTGGATACCATGTCATTTTTCAAAACAGCTGTTTTAAGAAATATCAAGTGAGTTCACATGAAATATTTTGCCTTCTAGCTTTCAGAAAGCCCCAGGAAGATCTTTCTCTGTCAATGTGATTGACTGTGGAAATATGAACTGGTGCCAGTTTCCAGGGATAAGAACAGAGAGAGTCCAAGGAATCAGAGCTGGAGTTCTCTGCCCAACTCTATGACGGAGAAACAAACTACATTGAAGACAAATGATAATACGATATTCAGGAGTCTGACAACATTTTGCGACATGCATACAGTGCACATGTCACCACTTAGAATAGAAATATCTACCACGATGCTTCTGGATTTTGTTGGTGTCTGACTTTGGGTATATGTTCTCCTTCTACTAGCTTTGAAGGCTGGATTCCTAATGGTGTTCTACTGCCAAGAAGTTCACCCTCAAATTCCCAAGTCAACCAAAGAGTAGATTTCCAAAGCTTTTGAATATACAAAGGAAGGAATGAGATTAACATAAAAAATTAGGTTGTATTGCAAAAAAACTACAGAAAATGCTTCATGTCACTTAAGTACTTTCTTTTTGAATAATCAGTACAATACAGTCCAATCTATCCAATTACTCCAACCAGATTTGTACAGTCTCAGTGAGGCCTTCACAGATACAAAATATTTTGATCTGGTCAGAAGCCAAGATGCAAAACAAGTTGGGAAACTTGGTTCTAAGAATTCCAAAGGAAACATTACATAAATTCAACTTCTTCAGCTCTTCTTGCTTATTCTTAAAGTGTAAGTAAATACAATAGTGTTTAAATCAGAAAAGATATCCTCTCTTTTAATATCAACAACATTGCAAATATCCCTTTTCCTAAAGGAAATAGTGACCCTGAGGTTCTTTGTTGGATTTTCTTCTGTTTTCAGCTAAATGTGCTAGGAAATCAGAGATAATTATAGTCAGTCATAGGGTGAGTCAATTCACTGCCATTTTATTTAACATTTATATTTTAAAATCTTTTAATTAGAATGCAAAACATTTATTTAAAATATCATTTATCATGGAAATATTAATAAATACACAAGGGACTAATTTAACTTTAATGATTGATCTTTTCTGATTATCTGATACTCAAGAGTTTACTCAAGAAATGGTATGGACCTAACAGAAGCAGAAGATATTAAGAAGAGGTGGCAAGAATACACAGAAGAACTGTACAAAAAACATCTTCACAACCAAGATAATCATGATGGACTGATCACTCACCTAGAGCCAGACATCCTGGAATGTGAAGTCAAGTGGGCCTTAGAAAGCATCACTACAAACAAAGCTAGTTGAGGTGATGGAATTCCAGCTGAGCTGTTTCAAATCCTGAAAGATGATGCTGTGAAAGTGCTGCACTCAATATGCCAGCAAATTTGGAAAACTCAGCAGTGGCCACAGGACTGGAAAAGGTCAGTTTTCATTCCAAGCACAAAGAAAGGCAATGCCAAAGAATGCTCAAACTACCGCACAATTGCACTCATCTCACAAGCTAGTAAAGTAATGCTCAAAATTCTCCAAGCCAGACTTCAGCAATACGTGAACTGTGAACTTCCAGAGGTTCAAGCTGGTTTTACAAAGGCAGAGGAACCAGAGATCAAATTGCCAACATCTTCTGGATCATGGAAAAAGCAAGAGAGTTCCAGAAAAACATGTATTTCTGCTTTATTGACTATGCCAAAGCCTTTGACTGTGTGGATCATAATAAACTGTGGAGAAACTGCCTCTTGAGAAACCTGTATGCAGGTCAGGAAGCAACAGTTAGAATGGGACATGGAACAGACTGGTTCCAAATAGGAAAAAGAGTACGTCAAGGCTGTATATTGTCACCCTGCTTATTTAACTTATATGCAGAGTACATCATGAGAAATGCTGGACTGGAAGAAACACAAACTGGAATCAAGATTGCCAGGAGAAATATCAATAACCTCAGATATGCAGATGACACCATCCTTATGGCAGAAAGTGAAGAGGAACTAAAACTCCTCTTGATGAAAGTGAAAGAGGAGAGTGAAAAAGTTGGCTGAAAGCTCAACATTCAGAAAATGAAGATCATGGCATCCGGTCCCATTTCTTCATGGGAAATAGATGGGGAAACAGTGCCACACTTTATCTTTTTGGGCTCCAAAATCACTGCAGATGGTGACTGCAGCCATGAAATTAAAAGACACTTACTCCTTGGAAGGAAAGTTATGACCAACCTAGATAGCATATTCAAAAGCAGAGACATTACTTTGCCAACAAAGGTCCATGTAGTCAAGGCTATGGTTTTTCCAGTGGTCATGTATGGATGTGAGAGTTGAACTGTGAAGAAAGCTGAGTGCCGAAGAATTGAATCTTTTGAACTGTGGTGTTGAAGAAGACTCTTGAGAGTCCCTTGGACTGCAAGGAGATCCAACCAGTCCATTCGGAAGGAGATCAACCCTGGGATTTCTTTGGAGGGAATGATGCTGAAGCTGAAACTCCAGTACTTTGGCCACCTCATGCGAAGAGTTGACTCATTGGAAAAGACTCTGATGCTGGGAGGGATTGGGGGCAGAAGGAAAAGGGGACGACAGAGGATGAGATGGCTGGATGGCATCACTGGCTTGATGGACGTGAGTTTGAATGAACTCCGGGAGATGGTGATGGACATGGAGGCCTGGTGTGCTGTGATTCATGGGGTTGCAAAGAGTTGGACACGACTGAGCGACTGAACTGAACTGAACTGAACAAAAGTTTACTAGTTTTTTCTTTCAGACCTGAATCTCCTCCTGGGATAGCAATTTAACACATTATGCCCTAATGTATGTAAATCTAAAAAATTCATGTCACCAAATGTATAATGATAGCTGCAGCAGAGTTGCTGAAGCATCAGGTGGCAATTATTATATCGTCAGAAAATTTTCTATCAATTTTGATAAAAGAAGGGTTTTGACTCTCATGGTGTTATTCTTGGTTTTAAGATGAAGATTTACTTTATTGATAAAGACAGATAGAAACATATGTATATGTGTACTGAGTAAAATAAGATTTGGGGAATGGTTGCTCTATTCAAAAAATAAAACCATTTATTTTGTTCATTTTATGATGGCCATTAAAATTTGAGACAATCTGAGTGAAACAAACTTTCCAGTGATGTTAAGAGCCCACTTGGCAGGTCTTAGTGACACTCACTTAAAAGGGGGGAGGCATCTTAACTGAAGGATCCTGCAGTTTATTTCCAGGGGTTGGGCGGGGTAAGTTTAAAGAGTTTTATTTCCTCAAATTAATCTTTTTTAGCATTACCCCTCCAGAGGAGCAGGCGTGGCTTGCCTTCTATGACTGTGCTATGCTGTGCTTGCTCAGTCAGTCCTGTCTGACTCTTTGTGACCCCAGGGACTGTAGCCCGCCAGGCTCCTCTGTCCGTGGGGATTCTCCAGGCAAGAAGACTGGAGTGGGTTGCCATGCCCTCCTCCAGGGAACCTTCCCAATGCAGGGAGCGAACCCAGGGATCAAAGCCAGGTCTCCTGCTTTGCAGGCAGATTCTTTACCAGCTGAGCTTCCAGGGAAGCCCCTTTCATGCCTACGTGCTGTAAATTGCACAACCCTGATTTCAGCTGTTTTACAAACATCAGTGCAATCTGCATGGAGATACCTCTTGTCAGTTAATCTTTGCTTAAAACACGATGTTCCAGTCCCAGTTTGTTATAGAAAGTTACTTATCTCCAGGTTTTGAAATACATATTGTACAATTTTATATTTATGTGTATATATATATATACACAATGACATCAAAATCTATATTGTTGATGTGTTATTAGTTTTCTTTTCTTTTTTGTGTGTGCTTTTCAGTTGTATGAGTTTCTTATGTATCTTGGATATTAATCCTTTAACACGTGTATGATTTACAAATATTTTCTCCCATTCTGTAGGTTCCCCTTTTCTCTGTTGATCATTTCCTTTGCTGTGTAGACTTTTTTAGTTTGATGTCCTCCAACCTATTTCTGCTTTGTGATCTGTGCTTTCAGTGTTGTATCTAAAAAAATCCTTGCTCAGAACAGCATCAAGAAACTTTTATCTTATGTTTTCTTCTAGCAGTTTTATAATTTCAGTTCTTATATTTCAGTCTTAAATCCATTTTGAACTTATCTTTTTATATAATATGAAATTAAACTTGTGTTTCTTCTATAGTGATACATTAGCATTTTCTTTTTAATTTTTTGAGTTCTCAAAGTTACTCATGTGACAATAAGTCACTTTGACATTTCTATTTATGTTTTTTGGAAAAAATCTTAGTTATTACCATGGTTTTGATAATTTGGACATTTAGGAAACATGAGAGAGCTTTGATCAAACTTGGGTAATGATCTCAGGTGGGGACTCACTCATTCCTTCGTTTTTTCCTGGTAAGAATTGTCTCCCTAGTGACCACTTACAATTTCAGGTTGGCATTCACTCTAATACATTGTATAACAATCCAGACTATAATTATGACTAACTTGTTTTTTTTTTTCCTGAGTTTTTAAAGAATATGATTTTAGAAAAAGTCTCTGAGACAGTTTGACCATAGAACAACACTGCGGAGGGAACTAAAAAATGTACAGATTCATTGGACATGTTTTTAGTTGGTAGGTAAGATAAACATAGCTCATGGTATATCATAAGTAACTTTACCATCTTTCATGTTTTCCAATGATAGAGGAGCAAGACTTCCTGCTTGAGTGAGGTGTTGAGAATTGAGATGGGATCTTCAGAAAAAGAATGAGGTTTGGAAAAACATACTAGCGATATGTAAGTAAAAGTTTAACAAGACTAGTAAAATTAATATGGAAGAGGGGAAATAGGGAAAAGAATAAAATACCACTGTAATGAAAAGAGGAAAGGAAGAAGGGTTTATAGTCCCTCTCTTTACGTGTCAGTTAAAATTATATTCATATAGTGATACATCCATATAGAATATACACATATTTGTCCCGTTTTTAAAAGATTGGGTATTTCACAATGTTTAACCACGTATTAATAGAATATTTGAGCTTCCCCAGGTGACACTAGTGGTAAAGAATCCAGCTGCAGTGCAAGAGACTCAAGAAACACAGGTTCGATCCCTGGGTCGGGAAGATCCCCTGGAGGAGGCTATGGTAACCCACTCCAGTATTCTTGCCTGGAGAGTCCAATGGACAGAGGAGCCGGGTGGGCTGTATAGTCCATGGGGCCACAAAGAGTTGGACACGACTGAGCACATACACACACACATATATACACACACATTTATAGATCTACTTAAATTTTCAAGTAAAAGTGAACATAATAAAATGCATTAATAGTTACAAACACTTAAAAATACTCAATTATAATTGTCCTTTTATAGATAAAAATTCAGCGTGATGTAAGGATAATGTTTTTAGAACAAAAAGAAAAATACTCATCAATTCCTAAAATTCAGGATTCATGGGGTATTGAATGATAATAAAATCTTTAAAATCTTCAAAAATGAGCTGCATAGTTCTGGTAAATGGCATTTTGTGTGCTGTTTGCCAAGTCTCTTCAGTTTTGCCTGATTTTTCGCCATCCTATGGACTATAGCCCGCCAGGCTCCTCTGTCCGTGGGATTCTCCAGACAAGAATACTGGAGTGGGTTGCCATTCCCTTCTCCAGGGGATCTTCCCAACCCAGGGATCGAACCCACGTCTCTTGTGCCTCTGCACTGGCTGCTGCTGCTGCTAAGTCGCTTCAGTCGTGTCCGACTCTGTGCGACCCCTTAGACGGCATCCCACCAGGCTCCCCCATCCCTGGGATTCTCCAGGCAACAACACTGGAGTCGGTTGCCATTTCCTTCTCCAATGCACGAAAGGAAAAGTGAAAGTGAAATCGCTCAATGGTGTGTTAGCGACCCTATGGACTGCAGCCCACCAGGCTCCTCTGTCCACGGGATTTTCCAGGCGGGAGTACTGGAGAGGCTGCCATTGCCTTCTCAGCTCTGCATTCGCAGGCAGATTCTTTACTGCTAGCGCCACCTGGGAAGCCCTAAATGGTATTTTGAAGCTGATTCAAGCATAAAAGAGAGCCTGCCCTCATAACTTCCCTGTGCCTCGGAACACTGCTTTCTCTAATTATCAGAAGAAAACTCTCTCTTCACGGCTCCTTGGCTTTGCATCAATGTAAAGTGTTGAAATCATTAATTCCACTATATACCAGATGGTACTTAGGGATCACTTCCTAATTAACCTGGCTCTTAAATGACATTCACTCATTTGTGGTTTTGCTGACATTTTATCAACTAAAGCACATTTCATATTTCAACAGCTTATCAGCTGCATTTTAGACAAACTGGTACAACAGGGATAATGTTCCTAACCTATAATGAGGCTTCTTGCGCTTCTACTTCAACCTACTTAATTGCTGCAATGATAAGATGAACACTCTATATCTCTAAAGCTTTTTATGATCTCAAATACAGATGACTTAGTGGACTAGTTTGAAGATTTTACATTTAAAATAAATTAAAATCATCAAATGTTGATTGCATGTATAATTTAATGCAGGTGGATTATAACAGTGAATAAGGTACAAAAATCTGTTGACCAAAAAATCAACCCTCTCCTAGAACGCCATCTACTTTAGAGGTCAGGGCTCTCACATATTACATGTCCTAGATGCAGTCACAAAGACTTCTTTTTTTTTTTTTATAACTGAGATTTTATTGGTTGTTTTGTGGATCACTACACAGACATTTCAATTTGTACACAATTCTTCACATACGTACCAGAAATCTAAAATATCATGTAGTTGTGATTCTTAACAGTTATTCCAGTGACTTTCCAGCTTAAAATTTGGAGCAAACTTTCCTTAACAGGATATCAAGTACCAGTATCTTCAAATATTGATATGTTGTTACATCATAAGTCCCACTGATTCACAATTTAATATCATATACACTACATACCCAACTGTCAATCGTTCACAGCACATTAACCAAGTTACTAGGAAAACTGGACTACCACGACCAAAGATGTTATAGTATAGTGCACAAAATTCTGACCAGGAGAGCCAAGATCAAAAAGTGGTTTGCTGTAGGAAATAATTCTACCAAAACAACATGGGAAGAGAAGTAATTTAAAGTGTTCAAGACATTAAACGCACAACTGACTCCAAACTGCCATTTAGTATGCTTTTGTATTATAGGATATAAAAGCTACCCCCCATCTATGGAATGTTAAGCTGACACCCAAGACAATCAAAGCCTCCCGTATCCAATATCCCACTATTTTCTGGTTGTACCAAAAAATAAACAACCAGCGAATGATTTCACCTCTTAAAAAAAAGCATTTACACTTAAAAAATGGGATGAGGTGGGATTCCCTCCTTTTTAAAAATGTTTCTAGAGCTACTAAAAAACTTGCATTTACAAAATAGTTGATAAAAATATTCCTCTGGATTGTACAAGAAGGGAAACAGGGACCACTGACAGGACTCGGTGTGTGGTTATTAATCAGACTTGGCTTCTTTCTCTTCTGCTTCATCAGAAGCTGGGCTCTCCTCGTTTTTAGTCTCTCCATTTTCTGCAGGTAAGTCTTCTTTAGTTTCCTGGTTGGCCACTTCCGCCTGTTTTCCCTTTGCTCCTCTTTTCCCTTTTGTTTGCACTTTTTTGTCTGAAGATTTATCCTTTCCCGCCGCCTTTTTTGGCTTCGTTTCCACTTTTGCAGGAGCCGGTTTAGCTGACAACCTCGCCGATCTCCTCTTGGGCTCCTCCTTCGCCGCCCCCTCGGCGGAGCTGACCTTCCTTTTGGGCATCGTGGCGACGGGGCGGGCGAGAAGAGGGTGCCTGAGGTCCGCGGCGCGCCAAGAGCCTTCGCGAAGCTGAGTAGCCTGACCGCAGCCGCTCCTCCCGCCGCCCGAGCTGCTGGGACCTCACAAAGACTTCTTGAACCTTGATTTTTTCCTTTGCCAATGAAGATAATCATAGAACTTTCCTTATGGAATCTTTGACGATGTTCATCAAAACTGTGCAGTTAAAGTGCTTAGCACAGTATCAGATTGTTGTTGTTTAGCTGCTAAGTCATATCCGAATCTTTTGCGACCTCCTGGAATTTACAAGGGGCTTTCCCAGGAAAGAAGACTGGAATGGGTTGCTATTTCCTCCTCCAGTGGATCTTTCTGGCCCAAGGATTGAACCAGCACTTCCTGCATTGACGGATTCTTTATCACTGAGCCACCAGGGAAGCCCACAGTATCAGATACTACAGGAATAACTCTAAACATATTATCCGGAAACTGTTCTATATATATATATATATATAATTGTCTTTGATCGTTTATAAAGTTAGAATTGTCTTCCAGGAGTAATACACAGCTAGATTAGACCTAAGCCATCTGTATCCCCCAATACTGTGCCAAACTCAGTCAGTCCATCTTGAATAATGGGAGGACGATTTATCATGCCAGGAATATACCCGCTTTGACGCTCCTACCTCACTGGACATTTTCTAAGAGCCACACAAGTTTTCTCTGAATAGTCAAATGAATCATTTGCTCTATAACATGCTCTATGACAGCTAATGTTTGGGGGAATAGCCCTTCATAAGAAACTTTGTAGAGAATAATGTACAGAAATTACATTCAAATAGTTAGTAGATGGAAATATAAGGAGTTTTGAAGTCAGTATCACTGAAGTTCTTATTAGATATTGTAATTTTAACTAGCGAATTTTAAAAAGAATTTAATTTGGTATATATCTATGTAGAATATCTTTTATAAGCAAATCTCTCACTATATTTCCTTAAAATGTCGTATTTCCAGTGTGCAATTAATAATGAAGTAATACACACTCTAGTGAAAGTTTGCAATCAGTTATTAAGGGTTATAATTAATAATTCACAAAGAACTAACTCTTCCTTTCTGCATTGTTGGAACAGGCAGAGGATGTATTAGAAATTTCCAGTCTTACAGATAGAAAGTAATTATTCACCTGAACTCATTTATTTCAGAGTGGTGCCATTTCTCTAAATATAGCTCAGTTTCACATCTGTGTGCTGACATTATAATTTAGTAGACATCAAAGCATTATGAATGGAAGAGTTTTTAATTTGGTGGAAAAATGATTTTAGATCATTTTTGTGGGGAGCAGACTAAGTATAAGCAAATCATGTGGGAACCATGACCATTTGTGGGGAAGCAATAGAAGCCCTCTGAGCTTCATCTAAAACATTTGCTCAGTCATTCAGTGCCAAATATTGATCAATTGACTGAATCAGTCTTTACCCAATGAGCAATATAAAGTAAATATCTTTGTAAAAAAATGAACATTCTTCACGCTGAAGTGGGATATCAGTTTATAAATTAAACTAATATGCTAGCACCGTTGATATGAGTATGACTAAGACCCAGGTCAGTCACTGTGTGACAGTGTAAAGGGTGCAGACTGCAAAGTAGGAAAACATTCATTTTAAATTGAGGCTCACTTTGCCCTGTAACCTAGGTGTTACCCTTACCTGATGTTGAATTTTCTAATTTGTGAAAAACAGAACATGATTATGAGACTGTAATACCGCTGTACTAATGGTCCAGGTGCCCAAGATACCGTGAGAGTTCCACAGAAGAACTTGAACCTGTACCACAGGCCCAAGCATACGGACAATCCAAGTGACACAATATATATATGGCCCTGAGGGTTTCCGAGGTGACTCAGTGGGTAAGGAATCTACCTGCAGTTCGGGAGATGCAGGAGACATAGGCTTGATCCCTGGGTTGCGAAGATCCCCTGGAGGAGGGCGTGGCAACTCACTTCAGTATTCTTGCCTGGAGAATTGCGTGGGCAGAGGACCTAGAGGGCTACAGGGCTGAAAATAGTAGGGCACCACTGAAGCGACTGAGCACGCAGGCACGCACGTGTGACCCTGAAAGACAATCCCTCTGAATCGAAGGCCGTGTGAAACAAATGTCAATGACTCCACTCAGGCTCCCTCCGCCTCCCACACCTTTCTCATTAGATGTACATAAACATCTATCACTACGCCAGTCCTTCTGGTCTTTCAGAACAGAATACCTCTTAAACACCACTCAGGATGCATATAAACATCTCTTCTCATTCTTGTCACCGTGGTTCTATCTCCACACCATCAGACCATAAAGGCAGACATTCTAGCAAAAGCCGTGGCACCTGCTAACCTCTTGATCTAAAGTACAGCTGAAATGAAGCAGTGAGAGTCATGATATGTTTTAGAGTTGGGATTTCAGCCCTTGCTGAGAGATTGACTCTAAAGGGTGAACAAAATGAAGGAAGTACAATTAAGGAAGACTTGTAGATTCTGTGGACGGTGGAGCCAGGTACTGAGACAGGAAAACTAGGAGATGGAAACAGGTCTGGATGAGAGGGTGGAATCATGAGTTCTAATTTACACAGTGATTTTGACATGCCTAATATATACTGAGCTGAGAAAAGGTATGTGGGGAAAAATGATTTACAGAATAAGCAAAAGCATTAGAATGCAACCTCAGTTCAGACAAAAAGAGGTAAACACAAACAAAATAAAATAATGTGAAGATAAAAACAAGGTCTGACAAATAATATGTGGGGGAATTCTTTACTGAGAATTTTAAATAAACTATTATTTATTGAGATGCTATTTTGTTGAGATGTAACTAATGGGAAGGAACTAATCATGTAAATCTTGAGGGTAATAGCATTTTAGGCAAAAGAAACAGTGTCCATAGACTTGAGTTGGCAAAAAAAAAAAAAAAAAAACCTGGAATAATAAAGAATAAAGGAAAACCAATGTGACTTGACAGTACTGAATAGGGCACGTGGGTCCATAAGAGGTCAAAAAGACTGACTAGAAAAAGAAGTGAAGACTCATGTAGGTGATTTAAGTACTCTGGATTTAATTCTGAAAGTAATGAACAGTCAGTTACTCAAGAACTTAAACAAGAGAGCAGTAACTCTTCATATGGGTTTAAGATCTCTCATGCAAGTATGCTGGAGAAGGCAATGGCACCCCACTCCAGTTTTCTTGCCTGGAAAATTCCATGGACAGAGGAGCCTGGTAGGCTGCAGTCCATGGGGTTGCTAAGAGTTAGACACGACTGAGTGACTTCACTTTCACTTTTCACTTTCATGCATTGGAGAAGGAAATGGCAACCCATTTCAGTGTTCTTGCCTGGAGAATCCCAGGGACGGGGGAGCCTGGTGGGCTGCCATCTGTGGGGTTGTACAGAGTCGGACAGGACTGAAGCAACTTAGCAGCAGCAGCAGCGTGCAAGTATGTACAGAGACACATTTCTTTTTTAACTTCAAGATCCTTTATTTATTTGTTCTTTCAAAACTAAACTTCTGACCCATTCTGTCAATGCACAAGCTATACAAATGCTTGCTCAGCAGCTCAGGGGTACACTTTAGTAGCAAGTTTAAAAAGTGAATAAAAATCCATATAAAACAAATATTCAGATAGTTTCCATAGGAACACAGATATGTGTGACCCCCATCTCCTAGTCTTCCACATTATTGCAACCTTACTCACACAGACATCTCAAAACTAGCAGTAATTAAGTTAAATGGTCCCTCCCAAATCCTTAAATAGAGCTAAATACACAGATAACTGCTATAAGCATGGTATCTACAAGAATGGAATCAGGAGAGGAAGTGGGAAAGTAGTTACATTCAAGAGATACTTAGCATGAAACAAAGCATCTATTAATATATTTAAAAATGCTATATAGTTAGAGAGTTGGCACATACTAGTATTAATGACGGAGAAGGCAATGGCACCGCACTCCAGTACTCTTGCCTGGAAAATCCCACAGGCAGAGGAGCCTGGTGGGCTGCAGTCCATGGGGTTGCTAAGAGTCGGACACGACTGAGCGACTTCACTTTCCCTTTTCACTTTCATGCATTGGAGAAGGAAATGGCAACACACTCCAGTGCCCTTTCCTGGAGAATCCCAGGGACTGGGGAGCCTGGTGGGCTGGCGTCTATGGGGTCGCACAGAGTCGGACAGGACTGCAGCGACTTAGCAGCAGTAGCAGCAGCAGTACTAATCAAATTATTTATATAATTTTTGTATTTTTATAGTATGATCACTTTCATTGAAATATATGTACAGTGGCAAAACTAATTAGGAATACTTCTTTTCCTTTGGATACTCTTTTGCATTTAGGTTGATAAAATTAGGATACAAATATCTTTGTCTAGGCCTTCATTTTCAGTCTATGTCTTACTTAAAGCTGAAAGGAGTCTCTTGTAAATAGCATATAGTTGGGTCTGTTTTTTCAAATTAATTTATTTTTAATTGGAGAATAACTGCTTTACAATGTTGCATTGGTTTCTGCCATACATCAAAATGAATCAGTTATAGGGATATATATACTCCCTCCCTCTTGAAACTTCCTCCCACCTCCCATCCCTGTAGCTTGTCACAGGTTGAGCTCCCTGTGTTATACAGCAACTTCCCATTAGCTATGTATTTTACACATGGTAATGTATTTATTTCAGTGCTACTCTCTCAGTTCAGCCCACCCTCTCCTGCCCCTGCTGAGTCCATAAGACTATTCTCTATGTCTGAGTCACTATTCCCTCCCTGCAAATAGGCTCATCATACCATTTTTCTAGATTCCATATGTATGTATTAATATACAATACTTGTTTTTTTCTCTTTCTGACTGGCTTCACTCTGTGTAATAGGCTCTAGGTTCACCACCTCACTAGAAATGACACAGAGCTCTAGGTCTTTGATTGTGGAATGTATTCCATTTACACTTAAAGTTAATTATTGATAGTTATGGATATACTATTGTTATTTTTGCTAATGTTTTCTGGGATGGGTAAATCTATGAAGTAATAGATGTGCTAATCAAATTGACTGTATCACATTGTATACTTTAAACATATTCCAATTTTATTTGTCACTTATAACTCAATAAAGCTTAAAAATATAATAGAAATAACAGATGTATCTCACATTTTTCTTGTTTATTTAGGATGCTACTGTAATAAAATATTCTAATCTTAGTTTTTGAGAAAGCAACATTCGTGACCTTGGGTGAATTATTTTATTTCATTTCATTGTTTTTGAAAAATCTTGTGATCAGCAAAGTTCTTTGTTGTTTGCTTAAAAACAAATTAATATCAAGAAATTCATTAACACTTTGCAGTAAAGACATGATTTTTTTTCTAATTACTGTTAACCTGAAAACATAGTTATTAGAAACTCAGTCCTAAAATTTGATGCAAGTGAATTTATCTGTAGAATTCATTATTACCAATGCTTGTTTTGAACATGAAAATTCCATTTGGAGTTAAAGAATACTTTTCAGTCTGTATACATTAATTAGGGTAATCAATTGCTCCAATAGAAAGGATATGATATTCCAGGCATTGTTATTCTTAAGTGCCATTGTCCTGATGCTTTTAATAGTATCATTTATTAACAAAAGCAAACGATTATATAAAGAGTATACAGATTTCCCTAGTCTGACCATATGCTACCTCTCTAAACAAGTATTCTAAACAAATGGAGGCGAGATAATTGGAAGAGTTTACACTGGGGAGGCTGCAAGGACAAGAGTCCTAAAATCTGTGCCAGTAGATACTTATTTTACAGCATTTTCTGAGTTGATTGACCATTAAATTGATATACTTTTATGGAGAAGGCAATGGCAACCCACTCCGTACTCTTGCCTGGAAAATCCCATGGACGGAGGAGCCTGGTAGGCCGCAGTTCATGGGGTCTCGAAGAGTTGGACACGACTGAGCAACTTCACTTTCACTTTTCACTTCCATGCATTGGAGAAGGAAATGGCAACCCACTCCAGTGTTCTTGCCTGGAGAATCCCAGGGATGAGGGAGCCTGGTGGGCTGCCGTCTATGGGGTCGCACAGAGTCAGACACGACTAAAGTGACTTAGCAGCAATAATATAGCAAAAGATAGTTGGGGGCATTTCTTTCATGTTACATTACAGTAATAATAAAACTTACCTAGGGTGTGTGTGCTCAGTTGCGTCCAACTCAGCAGCCCCATGGACTGTAGCCCACCAGGCTGCTCTATCCATGGAATTTTCCTGGCAAGAATACTGGAGTGGGGTGCCATTTCTTCCTCTAGGGGATCTTCCCGACCCAGGGCGCGCCACCTGGGAAGCCCTACTTAGGGTAGTCTAAGAAATCAAAAGCATGGAATGATTAGGCAGTAGAAGCAAGAATTGCCCATGATGAGAGAATAAGTGTTAGAATAAAAAGTGTCAGGTCAGTGAGGAAGCTTAGTGGTTAAAACTTACAGGCTTTGAGTCAGACTGCCTGCGTCTAGATCTTTCTGTCATGTGCTCATTCACCCAGTCCATGTCAACTCTTTTTGACCCCATGGACTATAGCCCACCAGGATCCTCTGTGCATGGGATTCTCCAGGCAATAATACTGGAACGGGTTACCACCTCCTTCTCCAGGGGATCTTCCTGACCCCGGGGTCAAACACAGGTCTCCTGTATGGCAGGTAGATTTTTTACCATTGAACCACCTGAGAAACCCCATATCTTTCCTAGTAAGTTTATTTTGGGCAACTTAATTAATATTGCCATAGTTTATTTTACTAAATTTATGACAGGGATAATAATTATACCAATTTCATAAGGTTGTTGAGAGGGTTTTTAAATTGCTAATATACATTTGAAAACATAATAACTGTGTATGGTAAGTGGTATAGATATTTCAAGTACTCCTATTATCATCAGAAGGTCCTTTCATGCCATCTACTTAAGAAGCTCTCTCTATTTCTTTAATCCGGATGTTCTCAGGGAGTGTCTGCGTGATGGATTCTGCTTATTTTGTTGTCTGCATGAGATCTGTTGATGAGAGAGATGATTTATTCCCGTATGCTACCAGTGTCTTGGATAATTATAGTGATAGTGTGTATCATAATTATTCTTGACTTTAATGAAATTTCTTCTAACATTTCATCATTAAGTATTTTGTTTACAGCAATTTCTAGTAGATAATTTTCAGCAAGCTGAGAAAATATCTTTCCATTTATAGAAAATTAAGAGCTCTTTCCTTGTTTAATCAGAAATGAATACTCAATTTTAACAATATCTTATTAGTAGGTCCATTTTTGAGTCCCTTAAATGAGGGTGCCATTCTATTTATATATAGTTGATTTACATATTCTACATGCTATTTACCTCTAGCATAGATTCACTTAATACTTTTCCCCACTTCTACCATAGAAATTCAGATCTATGGGGTTATGTGTGTGTGTGTGTGTGTGTTTGAGTTGCTCAGTCGTTTCCAACTCTTTGTGACCCCATGGACTGTAGTCTGCCAGGCTCCTCTTTCCATGGAATTTTCCAGGCAAGAATACTGGAGTGGGGTGCCATTTCCTTCTCCTGGGTATCTTTCCAAATCAGGATTGAACCCAGACCTCTTGCACTGCAGGCAGATTCTGTACTGTCTGAGCCAGCAGGGAAGCCCCTATTAGGTGGACTTCCCTGGTGGCTCAGATGGTAAAGCACCTCCCTATAATGCAGGAGACCCAGGTTCAATCCCCAGGTTGGGAAGCTCTTCTGGAGAAGGAAGTGGTGACCCACTCCAGTGTTCTTGCCTGGAAAATCCCATGGATGGAGGAGCCTGGTAGGCTTACAATTCATGAGGTCGCAAAGAGTCAGACATGACTGAGCGGCTTCACTTTTACTTTTCACTTTTTCTCTGAATTTCACCCCTTATTTTTGATCTTGCTAGAGTGGGTTTAACATATTGCTTATTTGTGTAGCAGGATCAACACTAGCCAGGAAGATTAAAGGCAGTCTTTCTGTAAATTCACTGATATATTTTGTATATATGAGTATGCCTTCATAGTTTTTACCCAATGTAAAATCTAAAAATTATGTATTGGTTAATACATCTTCCATCCCATTTTGTTTTGTCCACTCCACACATTCAAGCCTAAGCCACCTTCTCAACTGAAAACACCTGCCCCACCTCCTCCTACAAAATGTCTCAAGGAGATATATGACTTAAAAAAGAAGCACCAAAAAAATAACAAAACAGATTCTGAATTGTACTTTCCTCATCATATCTTTGTCACAGTTGTGATCCTTGTACCACCACCATGCAATCTGCTTACTAAATAAAAGCTCTGGACATCAAAATTGAGCTCTGGTCTTCCCCAAGCCCTCACACATTCCAGTATCCATTGCAGAAAGTCAGAAAGCTTTGTGATTTAATTCCATATTTATCTGAATCTAATCACTTATTTTTTCCTGCACGGCCACTTTCCCACTACAAACTAACATCTCATTTCTGATCCCTCTCTTCTCCTGCACTTCCGCCTGAACCACTGCAAAGGACCCAGGAGGACTTCTGTCCCCTTTCCATCCAGTCTACACAGCCATCCAAGGAATCAAGGTGAAATATGAATCGGATGATGTGTCTGGTTTGCTGAAGCTTTGCTTATAGCTTATGAAGCCCTGCTTAATTTGGCCTCTATGTAAATTTTCGACCTCATCCCTTATCTCTCTCACTCATTTGATCATCATCTTCACTTACAGGAAATCAATCCTTGCTGTGTCCATTTCACCATTAAAAAATGTATTTTGTTACATTTTATTTTCTATTTTCTGCTTTTGTAAACCTGTTCCTACTCTTTCTGGCACTTTTCTAACACATACCCCTTTATATATTACATTTTGCACTGATTTTACTTTCTTTTTTACTTGGCATTAAATTTTTGAGATCTGCTCATATTTATATTAAATTATCATTTGTTACATTTTTAACTCTATATTTTTCATCATTTGCCTATGGCAAATCTTCTGGTGAAATATGCTTCTAGGTCATGCCCTACTCTTTCCTGAATCAGGTCCTCTAGAGTTGCTTTTTTTTCTTTCTAGACTCTAGCCTGTTCGAAAAGACTAACTTGGTTAAGAATTACAATCAAGGGACTGATCTCTATCATTAATTCCAACCAGATAAGCTGACAGAGGATAATCATAAAAATTTAAAATATATATATTATATATATATATATTAAAGCGTCTGCCTGCAATGTGGGAGACCCCGGTTCGATTCCTGGGTTGGGAGATCCCCTGGAGAAGGAAATGGCAACCCGCTCCAGTATTCTTGCCTGGAGCATCCCATGGACGGAGGAGCCTGATGGGCTACAGTCCACCGGGTCACAAAGAGTCGGACAACACTTCACAGCCCTAATGCGAGTCTAAAGCTGAAACTCTAGTACTTTGGCCACCTCATGCAAAGAGTTGACTCATTGGAAAAGACTCTGATGCTGGGAGGGATTGGGGGCAGGAGGAGAAGGGGACGACAGAGGATGACATGGCTGGATGGCATCACCGACTCAATGGACGTGAGTTTGAGTGAACTCCGGGAGATGGTGATGGACAAGGAGACCTGGCTGCAATTCATGGGGTCGCAAAGAGTCGGACACGACTGAGTGACTGAACTGAACTGAATGGAATGCAAGTACTTGGTGAACCATAATCAGATTTTACATTCAGCACTATTTCAGGACAGTAGGATTCCTTTTAAAATAGTTTCTATTTTATATAATTAGAAATTTGTATAGCCTATGGCTGGAAATCAAAACCAAGAAATTCATCGTCACCAAGTTTTATCTACAGAAATTTTAATGTGGGTGAATAATTCTCTTTTTGCCTGTCCTCAAATTTGTGAGGGCTTATGCCATGCCAGAAAGTGACTTTCCCTACTGTGAATGCTTCGAGATATTGTACCAGTTTCCTGGGAAGGCACTGGTCCCACAAAGGAATGACAAGAATGTTGTACCATAGTTCATGTTCTGAATAAGGTTTATCTTCATATATTATCCTCAAGACATATACTTATTGTGCAATTGACTTGTACAATTATAACCTGACCAAAAAAAGAGAACAGGTTCTTTTTGAATGCAAGCAAGTAACTATACTGCTATGAAAAGCAGAGTTACTTCCTACAAGTGTTTCCGTGGGGTCAGTGAGAACGCAATGTCAATCCAGCAGTGTTTTATTTCAGTTTATGTAAGCATTGTGTACAAAAATTAGAACTAGATTAGGAAGGATGTGAAAGATTGTCTCATTGCCTCTCAGAATATAGACATATTATGCTATAGTAGCACAATAGCAACAATATTCCAAAACAAATAATCAAAATTATATTCTCATTATTATTATTATTTTCATTNATTCCAAAACAAATAATCAAAATCTTATTCTCATTATTATTATTATTTTCATTCATATTATTTTTTTTTTGTAAGAACCTGGATTTAAGCAGCTCTCATTATTTCTCCTACTGGGGATAAAAAGAAATTCATGGAAATCCTCACTCTGTCCCTGGAAGAGTCCTACCACCATCTACTAGAATGGTGATGTCAGCTCAGACTGAAGTCTCTGTCCATGAATCTGTTCCTCTCAGTGTGTGATTACAACTACTTTGTATGGCCTTTGACACTAGTCTCTGAAATTACCCTTTATTGTCTGGGAGAAACAAATGTATTAATGAAAAGATAGATGTATTAATAAAAAGATAGATGTATTAATAAAATACATCTATGTATTAAGATAGATATGTATTAAAAGATAGATGTATTAATAAAAAAGATAGATGACTCTAGGTAATGTATTAGAGTTAACTAACACAGTTAATTGTTCCATTAACAGTTTACTGTTTTCCTTCCAACTATTTGAAAGGAAAACAGTGAAATTGCTGTTTGAATAGGAGTAAACTGAAGGTGAGGGAAAAATCAAAGACTGGAAAAAAAAATGCTTGAGAAATTTTGCTGGGAGGGAGGGAAAACAAATCTGAAGGTAATTCCAGGAGGATGAGGGGTTAAGAAAGGGGTTTAGTTGCAATGTTACTTTTTATTCTTCCCTGAGTTGCAGCAAATTTAATAGCAAGTGAGAAAGAACTATCTGAAAGGCTTAAACTATATGAGAGATAAGGGATAAACTTTGGGGTAAGGTTTATGAAAGAGAGAGAGAGGCAAGTTTCTGAGCAAAGGTATTAGCCTTTGATAGGAAGAAAAGCTCCACTACTTTATCAGGTGAAGAGGAAAATAGGTTTCTATATTTGGTTTGAGAAAGTGAGAGCACGCCTGTCTGGACCATCTATTTTCTCTATGCAGTGAGAAGTAAGGTCATTTTCTGCAAAAAATAGATGAGAAGGTTTAGAAATTTGAGGAAGTGGCGCAATGGTAAAGAACCTACCTGGCAATGCAGGAGCCATAAGAGACACGGGTTCAATCCCTGGGCCAGGAAGATCCGCTGGAGGAGCACACTGGAGTGGCAATCCACTCCAGGATTGTTGCCTAGAGAATCCCACGGACGGAGGAGCCTGGTGGGCTACGGTCCATGGGATCACGAAGAGTCAGACACAATGTAGCATACCCACACAGTCACACACAGGGAAGGCTTGAAATGGTCTGTATAGAAGCTTAGTGAGTAAACTAAAAAAAATAGATATTAGAAAATCAGAGGCATATACGTGAACTCAAATGAGTTTTCAAATTATGAATTTTCAAATGCATATAGATATTCCAATATGCTCTTCATAGGTAGAACATAAATTATGAAAACAGGCTTCAAAGTATTTAAATATATTAAAATCATTTATAGTAAGGTCTTTTCCCAAAGAGAATTAGATTACACAAGATTTAAAAATAACCTGCAACTTAAAAATTAAATATTTTAACTTTAACATATAAATAAAAGAGGAAGTATGATAGAGAGTTTTATAAATAATGTAAGTACTAAGAGAAAGGAGGACATCACTAAACATNCTTCCTAAAGAGAAAATTATAGGCTGCAGTGACTTCACTAGTAAATTATATCAGGTTTTCCAAAGTGTTTATAATGGCTTTTGAATAACATTTTACAGAAAACCCAGATGAACTTTTTGGACAACCCAATATAAAATGTTTAAGGAAGACTTAACATCAAGCTTACATAAATGCATTAAAAATAATGCACCTGCAAGAACCCTGTTTTCAAGTAAGGTCACGTTCTGAGGTGCAGTGAGTGAGAATCTCAGCATATCCTCTGAAGTGAGGTGAAGTCGCTCAGTCGTGTCCGGCTCTTTGTGACCCCATAGACTGAAGCCTACAGGCTTCTCCATTCATGGGATTTTCCAGGCAAGAGTACCAGAGTGGGTGGCCATTTTCTTCGCCAGGGGATCTTCCCAATCCAGGGATCGAACCCAGGTCTTCCGCATTGCAGGAATACACTTTACCCTCTGAGCCACCAGGGAAGCCCTACGGAGGAAGCAATTCAACCCATGATGGGTATCTACATGGAGTCCACTGTAAAGAAAATGATTACAATATAAAGAATAAAGTATAAAAGTTCACCTTCTTAAAAGAATGCAGGGAGTACTTAGACAAAAATCTTAAGTGGAGATGTAAAATCGCAGTGGCAAACCAGCAGTCCTGGGCAGGCTCCTCGGACCTCTCCTGGGCACTCACGCACGTGTGACCAACTGATGCGGCGACTGGGGCTGCATTTTCTAGGATGGCCTCACTCTCACATGTGACACTTGGTCACCACCCAACTTGCTAGCCGGGCTTCTTCCAACAGTTGTAGGGTCCCAGGAGAAAGCAAGTCGTAAAGGGCAAGCACTTTGCAAGTCTCTGCCTGCCTTACATTGGCTGTCATTCTACCGGCCAAAGCAGGCAACAAGACGGAGGACAGAATCAACCCAGCTCCCTTTAGTCGCTCAGTCGTGTCTGACTCTTTGCGACCCCATGGACTGCAGCATGCCAGGCTCCCCTGTACATAACCAACTCCCAGAGCCTGCTCAAACTCATGCCCATCAAGTCGGTGATGCCATCCAACCATCTCATCCTCTGTCGTCCCCTTCTCCTCCTGCCTTCAATCTTTCGGAGCAGCAGGGTCTTTGGAATAAATCAGTTCTTGAAGATCCCCTGGAGAAAGAAATGGCAATCCACTCCAGCACTCTTGCCTGGAAAATCCCATGGGCGGAGCAACCTGATAGGCTGCAGTCCATGGGGTCGCAAAGAGTCGGACACGACTGAGCGACTTCACTTCACATCAATGAGTCTGCTTTGAAACAACCCAAGGAAGCAGATAAAGACATGAAAACCAATTGCAGCCTGCAGCTGACACACCCTCAGTGAAACCCAGTGAATCACACTGGGTGTGAAGACAGCTGACTGGCTTCTTCCCAACAGAATGTGGAAAGGGTGCAAGAATGCCACTCCTTTCATTAATTTCATTATACAGCAAGAGTGGCGGGGTCACAGCTGTGGTTATGTCATAAGAATCTGCCTTATCCAACTGAAGAGATCTATTTTCCTGTTGTTCTGGAAGCATCAAAACCTACACCAAGGGCCACAGAGCAGGGAACTGTGGGTGACCTCCACACCTGAGGCTGGATCCAGTAAGAAGTCAAGACTCTCAGTCAAAAATCCACAAGGAAACGAATTCTCCAACAAACTGAATGAGCCCGGAGGGAGACCCTCCCTTATGTGGAGACTCTAAATGAGAACAAAGCTGGCTGACACCTTGATTACAGCTCTGTGACCCTAAGCAAACCATGCTCAGACTTCTAATTCATGGAAACTGCAAGATAATGAAAGTGTGTTGCTTTAAGTCACTAGTGAGTGAGTGAATGACTGAGTGAAATTCTCTACCAACTGAGCTGTCAGGGAAGCCCTTAAGTCACTAGGCACATGGTAAATTGCTACACAGCAATTGAAAACTAATATAGGAACACTACTGAAAAATATCTACCACAGTCAGTTAACAGTGAAGGTCTCTATATCCTGCACCTCTCTTCTGATCTAAATCTTTACCTTCTTTTCTCTTATCTGTATCCCATGAAGCCTTCTCCAATGAGGGCTTTTTTATCTTCTTCACATTCATTAAGTTCCATATAGATAACCATGAATAAATCTAAAATATACTCCTCCATTCCTGGAGAAAAAAAAAAATTGTGCTAACTGCAATCATAATTAATCCATGACCATCAACATTAAGACAAGTTTTAAAAAAGCCCAGCACGAGCACACATTTCCATCACCCAGTCTCACCTAAGCTCCTTTTTAAACATCCAACAGCCTCTCCCCATCTTCCCTCTCAACAGATGACCTGTTTCCTACACCACTGAGAAAATAAGAGCAATTGAAAGTTCTTTCATAATTTTCCATCTCCAGATTCTGTGCACATACAATCTACTCCAGAGAAACAAGTAACCCACACAGTGCCTCTGTATGTTTCAGATTTTTCCCTTAAGGGAAGAGCTTTTGGTATTAGGTATTTATTCATTTATAATGATATAATCACAATTAGAGTAAATAAAAAATATTACTTTTAAGTTAATTTGAATTAAATTATTAAATAAAAATAGCAAATCAAAATTTTAATCATATTTGAAAAAATTTGAAGTCATTGAAGTCTATTGATTGTTTTTTACAAAATATATTTATGGGTGGTTGAATTATCNTTTTTTCTAATATTTTGTTATAATCAGTAGGTACTTATTATTTAGAGTAACTTTTTTATGCTACAGTAGAGGGACATTTGCAAAAGCATCAAGGGCTGTGTGAGTATTTGATATCTCAGAGGCCTGGTCCTAAACCTTTTTGGTGGAAAATTCATTAGCAGTTGCTTAGCAACTGAGATATTTGGGTGTACTGAGAATCGCTTGACATGTTTTCAGTGGAAAATATTGCCATAGGGAGTAAAAAACTGAGATTTGGAATTTGTCTCTGAAATTTTAAAAAGCATTACTTGTTTTTTACTAGTAAAATATTGTATTTGAAAGACATTTTGAAAAGATTTTTAAGATTGGGTTTCATTGTTTCATTTCACACAACACAACAAAACAGCAATTATCAAATAATAAAAAAGTTATTTGCTTGTGAAACTCCTGAATCTAATATAATATCAGGTTATTTTTTATTGAAAATAACATCTTTAAATCCAAATTATAGCATGGAAGAGTTACTGACTGACTTAGTTGGTGACAGTTTTACATAAAATTAATGGCCACCTAAATAGAG
>SJYQ01001693.1:122475-136947 GCA_006410935.1 Redunca redunca
AAGCCAGAAAGAAAAACACCAATACAGTATACTAACACATATATATGGAATTTAGAAAGATGGGGATGATGACCCTGTATGCGAGACAACAAAAGAGACTCAGATCTATAGAGAGAACTCTTGGACTCTGGGGGAGAGAGAGAGGGAGAGGGTGGGATGAGATGGGAGAATGGCATTGCAACATGTATACTATCAAGTAAGAAACGAATCGCCAGTCGATGTCCGATGCAGAATGCAGGATGCTTGGGACTGGTGCAAGGAGAGGACCCAGAGGGATGGTATGGGGTGGGAGGTGGGAGGGGATTCATGTTTGGGCACGCTTGTACACTCGTGGTGAATTCATGTCAATGTTTGGCAAAACCAATACAGTAATGTAAAGTAAACTAAAGTTAAAATAAAAATTAAAAAAAAAAATAATAATTTCATGGCTGCAGTCACTATCTGCAGTGATTTGGGAGCCCAGAAAAATAAAGTCTGACACTGTTTCCACTGTTTCCCCATCTATTTCCCATGAAGTGATGGGACCAGATGCCATGATCTTCATTTTCTGAATGTTGAGCTTTAAGCCTACTTTTTCACTCTCCACTTTCACTTTCATCAAGAGGCTTTTTAGTTCCTCTTCACTTTCTGCCATAAGAGTGGTGTCATCTGCATATCTGAGGTTATTGATATTGTAGGCAGACACTTTATTGTCTTCCCTGGTGAAGACGCTTTACCATCTTCCCAGGAAAGGCAGACTTCCCTGGTGGCTCAGACGGTAAAGCGTCTGCCTACAGTGCAAGAGACCTGGGTTCTATCCCTGGGTCAGGAAGATCCCCTGGAAAAGGAAATGGCAACCTACTCCTGTACGCTTGCCTGGAAAATCCCATGGGTGGAGGAGCGTGGTAGGCTATAGTCCATGGGGCCGGAAAGAGTAGGACAGGACTGAGGAACTTAACTTTTACCATCTGAGCCACCAGGGAAGCCACTCTCTTATCTAGAAAATCACTAAATCCCTTCCTGGTGACATCAACTCCTGTGACTAGCACAAAACCTTTTGTAAAGTAAGTGCTTGATTGCATTGAACTTCCCCCTTACCAAACTCTTATATACTGACCTTCCTCTATTGCCTCTTTGAAGCAGTCTCTCAGAGCTATCCGGGGTGCTGTCTCCTGAGCTGCAGTCCTCATTTTGCCCCCAATAAAATTAAGTTGTTTTAAAATAAAACCCTCAAGTTGTGCATTTTTTTTAGTCAACATGAATGCACATTTTCTATGCTTAATGATTTTCCAAGATTCACAAAATCTCAGGAACTAGTGGAAGCAGAATTCATCTCCAACATAAACAGTGGACATTTTTATCATCACCTCATTCCTGGGATCTTAGGGACCAGACAAAGAGAGCCATTCTTACAAAGATATTTTAGTTTCTTTCCTAAGGACCTCAAAACTTCATAAATTTAGAAAGTTCCTATCAGAGTTAGTCTTCTGCTATGCTGTGCTCTACCACTATCTCTGTGCTGGCGGCTGCGATTGCACACAAGTGCAGCAGAGAGGAATTACCCCACGCCTGACATCGGGGCCGCTGGCTGGGAGGAGCTAATACCCCTCATCCAAGGTAAGGAACAGAGGCTGTGCTTTGTTGGAGCAGTCATGAAGAGATACCCCACGTCCAAGGTAAGAGAAAACCAAGTAAGATGGTAGGCACTGAGAGAGGGCATCAGAGGGCAGACAGATTGAAACTACAATCACAGACAACTAGTCAATCTGATCACATGGACCACCGCCTTTTCTAACTCAATGAAACGAAGCCATGCCATTGGGACCACCCAAGATGGATGGGTCATGGTGGAGAGGTCTGACAGAATGTGGTCCACTGGAGAAGGGAATGGCAAACCACTTCAGTATTCTTGCCTTGACAACCCCATGAACAGTATGAAAATGCAAAAAGATAGGACACTGAAAGATAAACTCCCCAGGTCAGTAGGTGCCCAATATGCTAGTTGAGATTAGTGGAGAAATAACTCCAGAAAGAAGGAAGGGATGGAGCCAAAGCAAAAACAACAACAGCTGTGGATGAGACTGATGACAGATGCAAGGTACAATGCTGTAAAGAGCAATATTGCATAGGAACCTGGAATGTCAGGTCCATGAATCAAGGCAAATTGGAAGTGGTCAAACAGGAGATGACACGAGTGAACATCAACATTCTAGGAATCAGATGATAAGATGGGCTGGAGTGGGTGAATTTAACTCAGATGACCATTCTATCCACTACTGTGGGAGGAATCCCTTAGGAGAAATGGAGCAGCCGTCATGGTCAACAAGAGTCCAAAATGTAGTACTTGCGTGCAATCTCAAAAATGACAGAATGATCTCTGTTTGTTTCCAAGGCAAACCGTTCAATATCACAGTAATCCAAGTCTATGCCCTGACCGATAATGCTGAAGAAGCTTAAGTAGAACAGTTCTATGAAGACCTACAAGACCTGCTAGAACTAACACCCAAAAAAGATGTCCTTTTCATTATAGGGCACTGGGATGCAAAAGTAGGAAGTCAAGAAACACCTGGAGTAACAGGCAAATTTGGCCTTGGAATGAAGAATGAAGCAGGGCAAAGGCTAATAGAGTTTTGCCAAGAGAACGCACTGGTCATAGCAAACACCCTCTTCCAACAACACAAGAGAAGACTCTACACATGGACATCACCAGAAGGTCAACACCAAAGTCAGATTGATTACATTTTTTGCAGCCAAAGATGGAGAAACTCTATACTGTCAACTAAAACAAGACCAGGAG
Source organism: Redunca redunca (assembly GCA_006410935.1). NCBI lineage: Eukaryota > Metazoa > Chordata > Mammalia > Artiodactyla > Bovidae > Redunca > Redunca redunca. The sequence continues at coordinate 125,252 of SJYQ01001693.1, forward strand.
CTGACTGTGGCTCAGATCATGAACTCCTTATTGCCAAATTCAGACTTAAATTGAAGAAAGTGGGGAAAACCACTAGACCATTCAGGTATGACTTAAATCAAATCCCTTATGACTATACATGGAAGTGAGAAAATAGATTGAAGGGACTAGATCTGATAGACAGAGTGCCTAAGGAACTATGGATGGAGGTTCGTGACATTGTACAGGAGACAGGGATCAAGATAATCTCCAAGAAAAAGCAATGCCAAATAGCAAAATGGCTGTCTGAGGAGGCCTTACAAACAGCCATGAAAAGGAGAGAAGCAAAAAGCAGAGATAAAGAAAGACAGGGATCAAGATAATCTCCAAGAAAAAGAAATGCCAAAAAGCAAAATGGCTATCTGAGGAGGCCTTACAAATAGCTGTGAAAAGAAGAGAAGCAAAAAGCAAAGGAGAAAAATAAAGATATACCTATCTGAATGCAGAGTCCCAGCGAATAGCAAAGAGAGATAAGAAAGCCTTCCTCAGTGATCAATGCAAAGAAATAGAGGAAAACAAGAGAATGGGAAAGACTAGAGATTGCTTCTAGAAAACTAGAGATACCAAGGGAACATTTTATGCAAAGATGGGCTCAATAAAGGACAGAAATGGTAGAGACCTAGACCTAACAGAAGCAGAAGATATTAAGAAGAGGTGGCAAGGATACACAGAAGAACTGTACAAAAAAGATATTCATGACCCAGATAATGATGATGGTGTGATCACTCACCTAGAGCCAGACATCCTGGAATGTGAAGTCAAGTGGGCCTTAGAAAGCATCACTACAAACAAAGCTACTGGAGGTGATGGAATTCCAGTTGAGCTATTTCAAATCCTGAAAGATGATGCTGTGAAAGTGCTGCACTCAATATGCCAGCAAATTGGAAAAACTCAGCAGTGGCCACAGGACTGGAAAAGGTCAGTTTTCATTCTAACCCCAAATAAAGGCAATGCCATAGAATGCTCAAACTACCACACAATTGCGCTCATCTCACATGCTAGTAATGTAATGCTCAAAATTCTCCAAGCCAGGCTTCAACAATACATGAACCGTGAACTTCCAGATGTTCAAGTAGGTTTTAGAAAAGTCAGAAGAACCAGAGATCAAATTGCCAACATCCACTGGATCATGGAAAAAGCAAAAGAGTTCCAGAAAAACATCTATTTCTGTTTTATTGACTATGCCAAAGCCTTTGACTGTGTGGATCATGATAAACTGTGGAAAATTCTGAAAGAGATGGGCATACCAGACCACCTGACCTGCCTCTTGAGAAACCTGTATGCAGGTCAGGAAGCAACAGTTAGAACTGGACATGGAACAACAGACTGGTTCCAAATAGGAAAAGGAGTAGGTCAAGGCTGTAAATTGTCACCATGCTTTTTTAACTTATATGCAGAGTACATCATGAGAAATGCTGGGCTGGAGGAAGCACAAACTGGAATCAAGATCGCTGGGAGAAATATCAATAACCTCAGATATGCAGATGACACCACCCTTATGGCAGAAAGTGAAGANGTTTCAATGGACACCCAGGACTGATCTCCTTTACGATTGACTGGTTGGATCTCCTTGCAGTCCAAGGGACTCTCAAGAGTCTTCTTCAACACCACAGTTCAAAAGCATCAATTCTTCAGTGCTCAGCTTTCTTCACAGTTCAACTCTCACATCCATACATGACCACTGGAAAAACCATACCCTTGACTAGCTGGACCTTTGTTGGCAAGGTAATATCTCTGCTTTCCAATATGCTATCTAGGTTGGTCATAACTTTCCTTCCAAGGAGTAAGTGTCTTTTAATTTCATGGCTGCAATCACCATCTGCAGTGATTTGGGAGCCCAGAAAAATAAAGTCTGACACTGTTTCCACTGTTTCCCCATCTATTTCCCATGAAGCGATGGGACCAGATGCCATGATCTTAGTTTTCTGAATGTTGAGCTTTAAGCCAACTTTTTCACTCTCCTCTTTCACTTTCATCAAAAGGCTTTTTAATTCCTCTCCACTTTCTGCTATAAGGGTGGTGTCATCTGCATATCTGAGGTTATTGATATTTCTCCCGGCAATCTGGATTCCAGCTTGTGCTTCTTCCAGCCCAGCATTTCTCATGATGTACTCTGCATAGAAGTTAAATAAACAGGGTGACAATCTACAGCCTTGACCTACTTCTTTTCCCATTTGGAACCAGTCTGTTGTATATTGCTTTAAGATTATGTGTGAAATAATGACTTTACTATGGCAGAATTCTTGCTTAGAGAATCCCAGGGATGGGGGAGCCTGATGGGCTGCCGTCTATGGGGTCGCACAGAATCGGACACGAATGAAGCGACTTAGCAGCAGCAGCAGCAGCAGCAGCAGCATGGCAGAATCATCTTGATTTAAATGATGTTAATGATGAAATTATAGGTCTCACAGTGGGTTGGGGCGGGGCAGTGTGTTTTCCCAAGGTCTGGAAGCTTTCCCCACACCATTCTCTACAGCTGCTCACTCTCTGCTCTAGACACACTGGACCTGTGTTAGTGCTGTTATCCCAAATGATTACTGAGCACAGTGGCCCCTGAATCTTTTATAATTTCTATTCACTACATACACAATCACATACTCACTTGCCACTCGCTTTTAAGATTAGCTTAAAAGTGATTGCTGCTGCTGCTGCTGAGTCGCGTCAGTCATGTCCGACTCTATGCAAGCCTGTAGACGCAGCCCACCAGGCTCCCCATCCCTGGGATTCTCCAGGCAAGAACACTGGAATGGGTTGTGATTAAGATTAGCTTAATCACTCACCTGAAGCATGTATTATATGTATACACATATACATATAATTTTGAGTGTCTCTTCTTTATGCTTTTCTGTTCACACCTGAGAGCTTGAGAATTAAAGACTCTGCTGCCTAATTATAGCTACCCCTGTGAGTGGCTGCAGTCAGATTTTAAAGCAATGTTCTTTGCCTCTAATTGCTTATTGTTCCACACACTAATCAGCCTCTGCCCGAGGACATTTTTCATGAATTCCTTCAGGGCACTGTCTTCTCTTAGCTTTAGCTTCAGTTCATGGCCTCTTGTTTTTCAGTCCATTACCTCCTCAAATAATTTGTGGCTTACCGTGTCCTTTGTCCTTCAAACTTCTATTCAACTCAAAGAAAATATTTTAAACTTTATATTGGTTTGTTGTAAGGTCATTTTCTTTGTATAGTTCTTGTCTGTCAATAAGGAATAAATTTTCATGATTTTTTTTTTCACTTTCCTGTTTTATGTTTAGGAGTCTACAAAACACCATGATCAGATGCTGGTTCTGTGTCTGATACATTCAACAGTGATGTGAACAAGAACAGGACATTGCAGATAAAATAAGTCAAATGATTCTAGTGTGAAAAATGATGTATCTTCCATTAATATTATACTTTTGTTTTGTTTCAGGAGGTTGGAAACTAGAGTTGTGGTAAAGACACACAAGCTCTCGGTGTGTACCTATGTGTGGAAAATACCTGACTACCATGTTTTGTAGCAGTTAGAGCTTTGTTGATTGTGTAGCTCAGTATTCATTTTGCTCATCTAACCAGTGCTGTCTATACTCAGTTGCTCAGTTGTGTCCGAGTCTTTGTGACCGGATGGACTGTAGCCCGCCAGGCTCCTCTGTCCTTTGGATTCTCCAGGGGAGTGGGTTGCTGTCTCCTCCTCCAGGGGATCTTCCCAACTCAGGGATGGTACCTGCATCTCCTGCAGTGCGGGAGAATTCTTTACCACTGAGTCACCTGGGAAGCTAACCAGAGCTGACTGTAATTTTTAGCACTGCTTAACCTGCTAGAGTTTGGCAAAATGTATACAAACTCAAAGTCAGACAAGGTCAGGAAGTCATAAGGTCAAAATTCTTCCAGTGAATGAAGTAACCTAAGTTCTGCCTTCAGATTAAAACAAGAACCTGGATTCTGGATGGCTGTTGCTATTTAGCTGCTAAGTCATGTCTGACTTGTGACCCCACCCCAAGGACTGTAGCCTGCCAAGCTTCTCTGTCCGTGGGATTTCCTAGGAGAGAAGACTGGAGTGGGCTGCTATGTACTGACATGTAAATAACACACACATAAAAGGAATGGCACACAATGATCACTTAAGCAATTTTCACTTATTTTCTTCCACGAATGAAATGGCCACTGTGAGGGAGCAAGCTGACAAAGAGGTCAAGAGGCCGTCTCCCTGTCCACCCATCAGCCTGCCTCCCTCACTCGCTCAGACACCCTTCACTCTCCTCGCTGGTCTGCTCCGTGGCCTCTACTTTTCCGGTGTCTTCACTCCAGTCTGAACAACGGGCTGGAATTCCCAAGCACTGGTCTTCAAGAAACTCAGGACACCCCAGGAAAACCCAGAGTCACTGCTTGATGCTTTCCAGCAGGTTATGTCTTTTTGCTAATTGGAGAAACTGGACATTTGTGTTGTGCCTCATATTTCACTGATTCACAGTTGCATCACGGATATTCTGGAGGGTCATACACCCATGTACATGTACATGCCTGTATGTATGCATATGTGTATAGTATGCTGCTGCTGCTGCTAAGTCGCTTCAGTCGTGTCCAGCTCTGTGCGACCCCATAGACGGCAGCCCACCAAGCTTCCTCGTCCCTGGGATTCTCCAGGCAAGAGCACTGGAGTGGGTTGCCATACCCAGCTATAAAGTTTGATAGGTTTTCTTAGTAGTGTCCAGTTCACACCATTCCTTAGCAATACATGCCAGAATTTTTCAGATTCTAGTGGTATTTAACTAACTCTATTTGTCAATGTAGCCAAATGCTTGAAGGAAAAATAAACGTTTACTTCTGTACTCTAAGAAAACATGTTTATAAGCAAGGGTACATTTGCAGTGGGAAAACATATTTGCTACTTTAAAGTAGTGCAAATACTGTTAAGATTTACCCCTATTAAAATGTAGCAAGAAGTATCCTTCACAAATTTTACTTCACACATCATATAAAGAGTCAGTTGTAAAATGATCAATTAAACAAGCATTTTAGAACTGCCATTTAAAACTTGCTTCTGCTGTTACCTGGTGAATTCAAACAACTGTGGCCATGCAGTGAGGTATGTGGGATCTTAGGATCGCACCAGGGATCAGCCTGAGCGTGGAAGTGCAGCACCTTAACCACTGCGCAGCCAGGAAAGTCCCTTTTGTAATTTTAAGCTGCTAACTTCTGGGAGTTTTAAATACAGCAATGAATGAGGAACACAGTGACAATAGTTACAAACTTTGCAATAATAACAGAAAGAGGGGGTAGTGCTCAATAAACAATTGTATGATAAAAGTCTTGCTAATAACCATCACAAGGGAGAAGATGGCACTTGAATTCACTAAAACAATCTGTAGAGAAGAATCCACGTTAAAAATTCAAGGGTGACTCTTAAAGGAGTATCCTCTAAAGCGGACAATAAAGCACTTTTACAAAGTGAACAATGAGGATAAAAGTAATATGTGGAATATTCTTTTTGGTAGTAAGAAATAATTTAAAAAACCCATATTTCTAAGGAAGTACATGTTGAAATCTATAATCTATTTTTCCCCTGCATGTAATCTTTTCCTGACTTTAATCATGCCCCACATTGAGTCCAACAGACGGCTTTTGTATGCGGCTCCCTATACCCCCTGATCAAGCCTGGACTTCAGCTGCAACTGGGCTGAACGGTCCTGTAAACACAGGCTGCCTCCTGTGTGTACCTGCTGGATGTACCTGCCAGAGTCTCTGCAGACTTTTTCAACAGTTATTAAGGGCACAGAAGTTAAAGTCTTGTAGGTCAATTCTCAGACAGAGTGGGGAAGGGGAATGTGAATAAATTCCTAGCTTTCCACCCTTTGGAGAAACAATTCCAGGGTTCATTTGGAATAAAATTTAGAAGCAGTTTATTAAGCATCAGTTGCTCAGATATAACCAGTTCAACAAACACTTCTTGTCTGTTCCTCCTTCTCTGTTTCACTCTCCCAGCTTGCTGCATTCAGGGATTGACCCCTCAAACACACCACCTGTGTGCCCATGGCCATGTCTGGAATTTACTGTCAGAAAAACTCTAAGTCATCATTAAGGAAATATCTAAACTTTCCACAGCAGCCTTAGCTGATAAACCATTTCCTCCGAGGTTCAGTAGAATCTCCAACTGGTAAAAACTAGTCTAACTTGATTGTGCCACCTTTCAGTTAATCCCATGAACAGAGGGGGATCTGGCCAGCTACAGTCCATAAGGCTGCAGAGAGTCAGACATGACTGAAGTGACTTAGCACACACACAGCACAGAGATAAATTAAGAAATAAAATCGGTTAGCCAGTTTACTCTGGGTTGCTGGAATAGCACATCATACCTGGGTGGCTTATATTTGACAGAAATTCATTTCCCACAATTTAGGAGGCTGGGAAGTCCAAAAGCAGGTCACAGGAAGATGCGGTGTTCATAGACACTGCCATAGACCAGCATGCCTCCTGGTTCATAGACAGCTGCCTTCATGCTGCGTCCTCACGTGGCTGAAGGACAGTGGCAGCTCTGTGGGGTCAGTTTCGTGATGGTGCTAGCTAATCCTGTTCATGAGGACTCCACTTTCATGACCTAATTTTCTCCCAAAGGCCCCATTTCCTAATACTGTCACACTGGGGAATTGGTTTCAGCATATGAATTTGGAGGGGGATAGGGGAGACGAGAAGGCAATGGCAACCCACTCCAGTGTTCTTGCCTGGAGAATCCCAGGGACGGGGGAGCCTGGTGGGCTGCCGTCTATGGGGTCGCACAGAGTTGGACCAGACTGAAGCGACTTAGCAGCAGCAGCAGCAGCAGCAGGGGAGACAAACATTCAGTATTTTCAGCTATTTTTCAAATACACATTCATTAGAAAGTCTATATAACTATGAATTTTTGTTGTCATAATTAATAACCATGGGATACATTATATTAAGAATCAGGTTTTAAAATTAATTTATATAATTTTTCTCTTATAGTTCATAGAAAAATATTTCTCAATTTCAGATTGATTAAAGACACAGCAGTTATAGTTAAATATCTTCTCCATAAAGAATGAGAAAATAGTTCATTCTCATATTACATTTGAAAGGCAAATATGATATATACATTAGTATATCAAATAGAATACAGAAGATGAGTTAAATGTCAGCTGTTGCTTTTCTTTTCTGAAAAACTTCACAAATTTTAGGGGGGATTTGCCAAAAGGAATTTCATAGCAACATGCATGATCATGCTTTATAGTTTTAAAATCCTAAACTTCTTTAATATTTTCTATATAGGGGTATATAGTGATTGTAAAAATCTCCAAGCATTGATAATACTGTATTCCACTTCTCAATGCTTTTAAGAGAAAAAGCAAAAGTTAATTTAATCATAGCAGTAAAGAATTTGTGTGCCAGTGCAGGAAATGCAGGTTCTGTCTGAGTCAGGGAGACCTCTTGAAGGAGGGCATGGCAACCCACTCCAGTATCTTGCCTGGAGAATCCCAAGGACAGATGAGCCTGGCGGGCTACAGTCCATAGCGTCGCAGAGTCAGACACGACTGAGCAACTAAACAACGACTTTAATCATAGTGATTAAAAAAGTAAATGCTGCTCTTAAACAATTATTTAAAGAACTATTCGTAACTTCTTATTGCCAGAATTAAAAGAGAAGTATTATTTTTTAATGATCTTTTCACTCTTTCCTGAACATAACAGGGTTATTAAAAAGAAAAACTATAGCTGAGGCTAGAGTCTGATGAGTAATTGATATTATGTGCATCTAATCTTATAAGATAATTATAAATGACAAAATATTGTAAAACATTAGCAAACATAACTTTTGACTTTGTCTTATAAATATGTGACTGGATGTAAGCAAAATCCACATTGTGCATCTGACATAGTACTGCAGTTTTGAAAAAATGTGCAAGTGTGCTTAATCATGTCCAACTGTTTGTGACCCCATGGGCTGTACCCTGCCAGGCTCCTCTGTCCATGGGATTTTCCAGGCAAGCGTACTGGAGTGGGTTGCCATTTCCTATTCTGGGGGATCTTCCTGACCCAGGGATTGAACCCATGTCTCTTGTGTCTCCTTCATTGGCAGGTGGCTTCTTTACCACTGGTGCCAATGGGAGTAAATAATTTAGACGTAAGTAATTGGAGAAACCCAAAAGCCATGCCTTTTCTTTAGTAGATGGTGGTAAGATGCGGCCAAGTAGAAGAGATAATATTTAGCCCATCAATAAATAAAATTGGTATAACCTATGAGAGTAAAATACTGGTAACAGAAATTTTAAAAGGATTAATCTTCAGGGAGCTGAGGAAAGTTGAAACAGTATTGGAATCAGAACATGTTAAAACAACAGACTTGATGAATGCAAATAATTCTACTATTAATGCAAAATCACTGTTTATATTTCAAGAACTGGATTTTCTCACTGTAAATGGCAGTTGCAAAAAAGGAACATTAAAAATAGTCTTTATTCAGTAAACACTATAATGGAATTTTCAAAACTTACAAAAGTTCTTGAAATTTCTTAAAATTCTTGAGATCTCTTTCCAGACATTTCTGCTCTCATGTTACCCTTATATTAACCACAACTTAAACATAAGATTCAGCACATCATAAGTATTTGAACACTGAAATGCAATGCTCTACTCTTGAATTAGAGTAAAATTTTGTTATATAGAGAAGGATTCGATTGACATACACATAAAATACATTTGATGGCAAACTGAATTGGAAATAGCATTCTTATTACCAAAACTTGTGTGTGTCAGTTATATTAAATGTGGAGACAAGTAATCGTCCTTCTCCACTCTTTTTCTCTGATGAGATGATTGATACTTATTCCCTGTTTTATTTCATGCTCAACAAACCATTTTACCTTTAGCTCTTCCTAAAACCCTGTTGCATATGGGTTTCAGAAGCATGCTCTCTTTCTTCAGTTTCACATATTAGTTGGCTTTTGGTAACAAATTCTTATCCAAAGAGCACAAAGGAAAATAAAAAGATATATGGCAAATCATCTCCAGTGGACTCATCATTTCTTTTCCAGTTTTCATTTTCTGCTCCAAGTACTTACAAGTATTCCGAGCTCCTGAATTCTCAGTCTCAAAATTTATTGTCTGCTTCCTCTAAGTAGTGTCATACAAATTATCTGAAACTGCCAGTACTGAAAGATGGAAAAAATGTTTTATCCTTCAGGAGTTAAAACCCTGACCACACTTTCATAAACATGGAGAGAGGTTGACTCTTTGAACAACTTGTTTCTAGGGGTGTCTGTGCATGGGAATCCCAAATACCCCTCCAATTTCCAGGGCAAGGTTTTCAGGTACAACATATTTTTGCACTCTTTAGATGCTGGGCATCTACATGCTGTGTATCCGAGTTATTGGCTCTTCTAAAGCTCTCCAGTTATGTGGAAAAAGAGCATTTTATGATGATCTGAATGAGTCACAGTGGAATATTTCATCATTTTCCAAACCAAGGGACCTCTCCAGGTTCCAGACTGTTTTTATGAGTCATTCTTTGAACAGACCCAGAGGTACGGCTCTGCAACAGTGATCCCGGAAACCAGTGAAGTCTCAACGCCCAGGACTAGCTACGGGCTTTCTGCTCCAAGATACAGTTTGTGAAGTAAAAAGCATTACCTTAAGTAAACTGATGAACAATAACAGTAGAGGAAGCTTAGCGTCTATGCATAATCCAAGGGTAGCTGTCCTTTGGCCGCCTGATGCTTAGAGCCGACTCATTAGAAAAGACCCTGATGCTGAGAAAGGTTGAAGGCAGGAGGAGAAAGGGATGACATAGGATGAGGTGGTTGCATGGCATCACCGCCTCGATGGACATGAGCTTGAGCAAGGCCCAGGAGATGGTGAAGGACAGGGAAGCCTGGTGTGCTGCAGTCCATGGGATCTCAAAGAGCTGGACACGACTGAACTGAACAACAACAAAGGTAGTGGTAAATTCCCTCAGCAATAGCAAAATGGTAAATTATGGTGAAATTCCCAAAGGGTCCTTTTCAGCTTATTTTAATATAACAACATAAGTCAGATAGTTTTTCTTAAAGCATCTTTCCTGTATTTATCACAGCAAAACCAAACTAGATTATGTATGTATGCATGCGTGTTCAGTCATGTCCTACTCCTTGAGACTCAATGGACATAGCCCATGAGGCTACTCTGTCCATGGGATTTTTCAGGAAAGAATACTAAAGTGGGTTGCCAAATTCCCAGACAGAATACTAGCTGTTACAAGGTATAATAAAAAAGTCTAAAAAGGAACAAAACCATATCTGGAGGGGGTAAAAATTGTGTTAACAATGTTAGACTTTTAAAAATGTCTTTGACTACAACCTCAGCCTAGGAGAAAAAGAAATCATGCAGATTTTTTGTTTGTTTATCAAGTCCAGAGTAGGTGGTCTGAAAGATGTCTTAAAAATGAAGCTTGCTGATTAGATTCAATAAGTGTAAGGAAACTAAAATAGAGTTGATCAAATTGATTTTTCTCTGTAACATACTATGTGGACTTTCGTTTTAAAGATACATATGTTACAGACAGTTCACAGAATGCTTAAGCCCTATCTTTACTAATTTAGGAAGCCTATTTGGTAAATAAGAAGACCCTCTGAAAGATCAGAGTAAATCAATAAAGATCGACCTTCCCACATAAACTCTATTTGAAGCTTAAAGATCCATTTGCAGCTTTTGGAAGGATAGTAAATTGTTCAGAAGGAGAAATGCAGTTTGATCTAAGTGGTTTGTTTAGTTGAGGAAAACGCTTGATTAGGTTTCTCTAAATTGTAATTAAAACAGGTAGCAGTAAATGAGGCACAGTGAATAATATCTCACAGGCAGCAGGGTTTTCTGATAGCAATTATTAAGTATACTCTCAATAATAAAAGAGCCCATCAGAAGCTCATCTCAGTTTTCAGTATTATTAAAAGTATATCTAAATAGATTTTAAATACTTGTAATACCACATAAACACCAATTTTTAAAAATCTTAATTTTTGTCAGCATTTTCAGTGATCTAACGTGTTAATAGTCATTAAAGATTGGATTATTTTGCAATTAACATGCCTGAAACTTTTATTAGTGGCCTCCCTGGTGGCTTCCCTTGTGGTTCAGCTGGTAAAGAATCCATCTGCATAGACCTGGGTTCTATCCCTGGGTTCTATTCCCTTCTCCAGGGGATCTTCCCTGGAGAAGGGAAAGGCTACCCACTCGAGTATTCTGACCTGGAGATTTCCATGGACTGTATAATCCATGGGGTTGCAAAGAGTCAGACATGACTGAGCGACTTAAACTCCCTGGTGGCTCAGATGGTAAAGAATCTACCTGAGGTGCAGGAGACCCACCTTCAATTCCTGGGTCAGGAAGATCCCCTGGAGTAGGGAATGGTAACCCACTCTGGTATTCTTACCTGGGGAATTTCATGGACAGAGAAGTCTGGTGGGTACAGTCCATTATTAGCTTTTGGTTGCACTAATTCCATTTAGTGGGGAATGTATTACACTACCCTTCAAAACACATCTTAGAAGAATCAATAAAAGATGTTAATAACATCTTTTGGAAAGATTTGTCAGTGCAATTTCCTCAAGTTTATAAACTCTCCTAACCAAAAACTTACACTGTATCATATATATCCAGAACTGCTATTTTGATTAGGGAAAGTGTATGAGTATATATAAAATAGAGCATAAGTT
>SJYQ01001693.1:137079-160647 GCA_006410935.1 Redunca redunca
ACTTTCTCCTATACTTTCATTCTCTAAATTAACATGACCTCAAAATCAGAATACAGTTAATTAGATGGCACACATATTTCAATTCACAAGTCACACAATTTATCATGTCTTATACCTAAAACTTTCAAACACTGAAATTTCTTGTGAAAATATTGTACTGATCCCACAAATACACTGAATCTAACATTCCCCATGCTGACCTCAGAAAAATTACTCAGAATGTGTTCACATGCACATATATATAGGTATCTTTTTATAGGGGAATGGTAAGAGAATAATTTGAAATTGAAGGCTTTCCAATGTTTTTGAAACTTATTTACAAATTAGGGAAAATAATAATTGTTTTTTTGCAAATAGTAAGCTTTTATCTCTAGGTAAAGAGAGCAGTATATTTTATGTTGTTCAATAAAGTGATTATAAGAGTGCTCTTTCTAAAAAACTATAGAAGGGCATATAAAATATCCATCAGAAGATTGATATTAGTTCACAGAATGATAAAAACTACAGCATAATTCAGTTTGATTCATGAAAGTAAATAATTTCGTTTTGATCTTGAAACACTGAAATCAATTACATAATTTTTTCCATTAGCTTTATTTGGCTATCATTGGTAATTCTTTTAAGCAATTATTTTTAAATCACTCTTAAGCAAATACCTATACAAATTGTTGCTTTTCTATAACTGTATTTTTAGATAAATTATTTACATGGAGAAAGACAAAGTGAGCAAGTTGCAACATAGTATGAGGGAACAGAATGTCAACTGATGTTAAAATAGTCAGTATTGAACCAGGAATAGTAATAACTTTTATCTTCAGTCATAACACTTACTTACACGCTAACTGCTAACAAATAATTTCTCTAGAAACAGTATCAAAGAAGGAAAAAATAATTTATACTTAGTAAATAGAAAAAAACAAGTTCTTATCTCCTCTAAATATTGTAATATTTGCAGTTGTTTCTAGACAGGAATGGAAAAAAATGGCTATATTTAAGCCATAATAAATATCTGTGTAATGTTTAAAATTATGGACCATTATGGGCAAAATATTGTTATATTAAGCTGTTTATACTTTGTGAATTAATAGACTTTCTTTGATAAATCATAATGGAAATGTAGTGTGATAAATACAGATATATAGGCTTGTTTAATTTCCTGTGTTGCCCTTTCTTGTATATCTCAATCTTTAAAATATTAGGTTTAGATAATTTTATTTTATTAGCTGCGGTATGATCTGGGATAGTAATTTTGGAATCACTTCAATAAAGAAAATTAAAATAATGCAACTGTATTAAAGAAATTTAATGAGAATTTTTAGATTTCATTAATTAAATTAGCCAATATCAAGTAAACAGACAACTCTGTAATTGTCTTATAATTGTTTAATTTGATAAAAATTTTAAAAAATCATAAAAGAGTCATTTAAGTCCCAGTGTGTAAGAAATACATGACTGCTAATTATCTAGACAGTGTGGGAGAATACAGAGAAGGCAATGGCACCCCACTCCAGTACTCTTGCCTGGAAAATACCATGGACGGAGGAGTCTGGTGGGCTGCAGTCCATGGGGTCACTAAGAGTCGGACATGACTGAGCGACTTCACTTTCACTTTTCACTTTCATGCATTGGAGAAGGAAATGGCAACCGACTCCAGTGTTCTTGCCTGGAGATTCCCAGGGATGGGGGAGCCTGATGGGCTGCCATCTATGGGGTCATCCAGAGTCGGACATGACTGAAGCAACTTAGCAAAAGCAGTGGGAGAATATTGGTGTATGCTTTATTCTGAATCTTTACTGCATTTAATTTTCTTAAACCCAGTAGCTAACTTCAGTGTGGAATTTTTACACAGGTTTAGGTGGTTTAGTTAAAATGTATATTATTTCTGGTACATAAAATATTTTTAGTACATATAATATTAAATTTAATGACTATATAAGCATTTGACAAATAGAACTTATGTTAAAATTTGATTCATTATTTCCTCGTGTTGGTTCCTTGGGAATGAACCTCACTATTCTGATGATCGCTTTAGTAATTAAATCTCTGTTGTTGTTGTTGTTGTTTTTTAATCTCTGTTGTTGAATTATCTTTTAGAACAGCATACAAAACATTTTTTAAGAATCAAAAATCTTTTAACATAAATCATGTTCTACTGGGACTTCCCAGGTGGTGCTAGTGGTAAAGAACCTGCCTTGCAGTGCAGGAGACATAAAAGACCTGGGTTCCATCCCTGGATTGGGAATTTTTCTCCTGGGGAAGAAACAGCAACCAGCTCCAGTGTTCTTGCCTGTGAAATCCCTGGAGGGCTACAGTCCATGGGGTGACAAAGAGTTGGACATTACTGATCGACTAATACCTTCACTTTCACACTTTCCTGTTTTACTGATCAGCTCATTAACAATCATGTCAACCCTGAAATGATGTAGGATTTTAATCACAAAAAAACTTACCTACCTTTACGGAAAAGAGAATGCAGTCATTTTGGCAACTGTACTTTCTTGAATTAGAGCAAAGTTAAAGTGAGGATGTTCAAACTTCGGTGGCCATCAGAGTTTATCAGGCCAGGGTTTAGGTGTCTGCATTTTTCTGCCAACAAAAATAAAAGAAAACCCAAAGGAGGGTGCTGTTATCACAAGTGCAGGGGAAAGTGGGGATAAGACAAGATGACAAGGATTTATCTATGAGGTCAGTTAGAACAAATACGGCATGAGGTCCAGTTGTACCACAACCAGGCTCACTGAACCAAGACCTGCTGAACCAAAAGGGACAGGCCCTGACCGGACCCACCATGGGCAAACTGGGCTGAGCCTTCAGGGGGAAGTTCACATTTCAGACTGTAGGAATCTAGAAGTTACAGGGGCCTGCATGCATCCAGATTCTTTCAGTCTAGGAACTTTTATTAATAGGAAAGTGAAGTATTATTTGATCAAGACAGTGTATATTTTGAAAAGAGTATTATGAAAGGATGCCTTGTACAATTTTGGTATCTGTTTATAAAAGGAGTATGGGGCTTTCAGTACAATATACAAGTACAAACACAAAATAGGAAAATTCTAACACACATCCATTAGTTTTGTGTGCTTCAAGATGAAAATGTGGTCTTTCATTGCTCAAGAATAAATTATGTTATGACAAATAATAAGTAAATGGATGGAAAAATCAAGAAATATAAAGCTACTGTGATTGACATAAAAATTACAGTAATCAGTGTATCAGTCTTTTGTTTGTTTGTTTCCCAGAAAAGAAAAGGTTATTCATGAAAAATCACATTTCATACTGTCCTTGTAAAATTCTTTAATATTTCTTGAAACTAACTCCGTTACACAATGAGCAAGTATGTTTACAACAAAAGCTAATTCTTACTAAGCTTTTGCTTGGAGGATGGGTGAGGTTTATGTTTATGAAATCTTTCTTACAGATAAAAACCTTCTGAAAACATCCCTAATACTTTGTTTTACACTGAGCTTTATATGTAGTGGATGCGTAATTGTTATTTATGAATTGACTTCTTCATCTTGACCTTGTTACTACTTTGTTAACCACATAAGGTTTTTATTAAGTAAAAAATGGTTTAAAACAGAAAAATATTACATATTCTTATCATAGACACTTTAAGCAAGATGTTATTTTCATGTTAGGAGTTTTAGAAACGCTGCTTTGCTTATTTTAATACAGAAAATCTAACAAATCACCCATTTCTAACATCTGAGGATATCCTGCTGTGTTTCCTTCCGGCGTTTTCCTACAGTTTTTATTTTCTGTGTTAATTCTGGATCAAACATATTTGTTTCATAAGCATTTTCTACAGCATTAACACTGTCCATAAACATCATAATACCTACATAATTACGCTCTTGCTGTGTGTGATTTGGCCTGCAGTCCTACAAATTGTTGCAGTTACTTTGGCAGAATATTTGATCAAATGTCCTTAACCTATTCTCTTATAAACCATTTTTTTAAAGGTATTTTCTTAGGTACAGTCAATACATTTAACCTAATTTCACATCTCCTCCCAGGATGTACTATTGCAAATGGAATGACTACAGTTCAGGCTGCATATTGCCAGTACCTTTCCTACAGTGCCAATCCATAATGCTTCTCTAGAATGCAAATATCTAAGAGCAGGAACCTGTCTCAGTGTTCCCAGGAGCTACTAGCACACAGAAAGAACTCAGTAAACATTTGTGACATTTATGAAAAGCAACGGAGAAACAAAATTGCAAGGCCAATATTCTAACATCTTGTTACTATTAATAGCAAATATAAGAGCATATATCCTGCTACGGTAAACATGCTATGTCTTTAAATTTTAATTCATTTTAAGTTACAAGTTCCAATTCATTTCACTATGGATTTATAGTCTTTTAATTTTAATACATTTTGCTATTAATTATTTAAAGCATAGTTTATGTCTATTAGCTAGACAAAGCGATTGCTACACAGACGGCTCTGAGTGGGAGGGGCAGGGATGCAGACAGAGATTGGGGTTTGCTTGGTGAGTCCAGGCAGCCAAGGGGCCGCCTGACGCTGGGGTACCAGGCGTTTCTCATCCCGGGTCTTCCTTGTGGCCCCTTAAGGTCTCCGGAGACCCCTGACAATGGGCTCCCTTTGGAAGGAGCCGTCAAGGGCAACAGGGCCCTGCAATGGGGTTCAGCGATTCCCCGAGCCTCCGGATTTGCCTAACACCCTCTTCCCACTCTCCCGCTCCCCCATCAGGACCCGCACTTACACCCCAACACACCAAGCCACCTGCGGGCTCCAACCGCACCCTGTCTGCCATCTGCAAAACCGCCTTTTCCACCCGCTAGCTCAGGGGCCCAGGGCGCCCACTTGGTGTTTAGGAGGAGACCCCCTGATAGACTGGGTGGGATGCGGGAGGGAGGTTACTCCGAGGACCAGAGCTTCCCCTCCCAGGTGCCAGCGGGAGAGCTGGGTCCGGGAGCAGGGCCCTGCGGCTGTGCCCCAGGGAAACGCTGACGACTGAAAACCTGGGCCACGACTCTTAGCAACCACAGATGTGGGGGACGGCTTTGAAGGCACTCTCCCTTTCATGTCAAAACCACCCTACCAGTGCAGTATATTAACGCATATATATATGGAATTTAGAAAGATGGTGACGATGACCCTGCATGCGAGACAGCAAAAGAGACACAGATGTAAATAAAAGACTTTTGGACTCTGCGGGAGAAGGTGAGGGTGGGATGATGTGAGAGAATAGCATTGGAACATGTATATTAGCATATATGAAACAGATTGCCAGTCCAGGGTCATTGCATGAGACAGGGCACTGGGGTAACCCTGGGGGATGGGAGGGGGAGGCAGGGGAAGAGGGGTTCAGGATGGAGAACACATGTACACCCATGGCTGATTCCTGTGAATGTATGGCAAAACCGCTACATAAAGTAATTAGCCTCCAATTTAAATAAATTAATTCATTACCAAAAAAAATCACTTTACCTGTGAAACAACTTCATTTTTGTCTGTAAACAAGTGAATTTGAAATCGTGTCAAACCACCACGGCTGCTGCTGCTGCTATCCAACTCCTTGTGACCCCATGGACTATAGCCTTCCAGGCTCCTCTGTCCATGGGATTCTCCAGGCAATACCGGAGTGGGTTGCCATTCCCTTCTCCAGAGAATATTCCTGACCCAGGGATCAAACCCGCATTTCTTGGTTCTTCACCGCCAGTGACACGTGGAGAAGCCCATCAAACCACCACACAATAGAAATCAAAGGAGAACTTTAGGAGGACAGTGGGAAAAACTGGCAGCAAATTGCCTGAGAAAAGTCATCACATATATTTAAATAGAGTCCACACAGGGTAAAGAATAAAAATATCATCACCTTGTTAAGTTTAACAGTGAAAATTTCTTTAAAAATCATGAAAATTCTTCTAATGTAGCTTAGAAGCTGCTGAGCTCCTGGAAGTATGATCAACGGAGAATCTGATTCTGGAAAACTTCAAGCCATCATTTTTTTTATTAAGATCACTGGCAAAATCTAGGTGTTCAGGTTATAAAAAACCTAATATAAATATTCATTTATTATTAATATGCAAATATAAAGATATTTTATTTTTATAGGAAAATATACATATATACGGGCTTCCCTGATGGCTCAAGCAGTAAAGAATCCTCCTGCTAATGCAGGAGATGCAAGAGATGTGGGTTCCATCCCTGGGTTGGGAAGATCCCCTGGAGAAGGAAATGGCAGTCCACTCCAGTATTCTTGCCTGGCGAAGTCCAAGGACAGAGGAGCCTGGTGGGCTACAATCCATGGGGTCACAAAGAGTTGGACATGACTGAGCAAGGAAGCACTTCATACATATTTATGTAAAGATATACATCACTAAATTAATCTAAAGAAATTTGTCTTCAGACATAAACTGCCAATTAGTAATAGAAAATGAATCTCATAGCTCCTTTCTTTGAGACAGAGTCAACCTTTTTTTAAGAATCTTACATGGATTGCTCTATGTGGAATTTATGACTCTTGTAATCTGACAGATGATAAATTGCTTGCATGTATTTTTCACCTAAATAATTTTAATCCTAATATTTTCACTCTAAAAACAGTTCTCTGAAGAGAGATGTCAGCACCACTGAATTGAAAGCCATTTCATTTGTTTTAATTTATACAAAACTAAATTATACTTTCGGCTTCCACTTAGAGGAAGGTCATTAGAGTGTAATTGTCCCATTAGCGACAGTCTGAAAATGCAGGCGTGAAGCCATAAACTCTAAATATGTTTCACTGGTCCTTTGGGGTTTGTCTTAACGGCTTCTTGTCTGTTAGTTTTCCAACAGTGTTGGCTATTGTAGACAAAGATGAATCTGCCTGTATTGTAGGAAGACCAGTGACGACTGGTGATATTCACAGTAAGTTATTTTTTTTTTTCAGTAGGTTCCCAAGTGAATAATTAATTTTAAAATGGTTGACAGAGTTTCCTGCTTAGCATCATGAAGGTGACATCGTTGATTCTGCTGTGGTGGTGATTGTGCTTTTCTTCTTTCTCTTCACTCATTTCTACCTAGACGTGGTTGTGGTCGTAATATGGTGAAAGAAATTAGACGGCGTTTCATAAAATGTGTGTGTGTGTGTGTGCATTGCTGACATTCCTGAATATTATTTTTTCTAACTGAACTATCACTGAGCCATCAGGGAATATAATTAATATCATAAGAATGTGAGGTTTTTAGCTCTGCAGAGAACTGCAGCATGTTTAATCTGGAGAAAAATTCTGATACTCATTTTGCCTGATGTGTTTTTCCAGTCTCCTCCTAAAAGAGTGGCCACGAAGGACTAGATCTGATAGAATGCCTGATGAATTATGGATGGAGGTTCGTGACATTGTACAGGAGACAGGAATCAAGACCATCCCCAAGAAAAAGAAATGCCAAAAAGCAAAATGGCTGTCTGAGGAAGCTTTACAAATAGCTGTGAAAAGAAGCAAAGGAGAAAAGGAAAGATATACCCATTTGAATGCAGAGTTCCAAACAACAGCAAGGAGAGATAAGAAAGCCTTCCTCAGCAATCAATGCAAAGAAACAGAGGAAAACAATAGAATGGGAAAGACTAGAGATCTCTTCAAGAAAATTAGAGATACCAAGGGAAATTTTCATGCAAAGATGGGCTCAATAAAGGACAGAAATGGTAGGGACCTAACAGAAGCAGAAGATATTAGGAAGAAGTGGCAAGAATACACAGAGGAACTGTACAAAAAGATCTTTACAACCCAGATAATCACAATGGTGTTATCACTCACCTAGAGCCAGACATCCTGAAATGTGAAGTCAAGTGGGCCTTAGGAAGAATCACTATAAACAAAGCTAGTGGAAGTGATGGAATTCCAGTTGAGCTATTTCAAATCTTGAAAGATGATGCTGTGAAAGTGCTGCACTCAATATGCCAACAAATTTGGAAAACTCAGCAGTGGCCACAGGACTGGAAAAGGTCAGTTTTCATTCCAATTCCAAAGAAAGGCAATGCCAAAGAATGCTCAAACTACTGCACAATTGCACTCATCTCACACACTAGTAAAGAATGCTCAAAATTCTCCAAGCTAGGCTTAAGCAATACGTGAACCATGAACTCCCTGATGTTCAAGCTGGTTTTAGAAAAGGCAGAGGAACCAGAGATCAAATTGCCAACATCTGCTGGATCATGGAAAAAGCAAGAGAGTTCCAGAAAAACATCTATTTCTGCTTTATTGACTATGCCAAAGCCTTTGACTGTGTGGATCATAATAAACTGTGGAAAATTCTGAAAGAGACGGGAATACCAGATCACCTGTCCTGCCTCTTGAGAAACCTGTATGCAGGTCAGGAAGCAACAGTTAGAACTAGACATGGAACAATAGACTGGTTTCAAATAGGAAAAGGAGTATGTCAAGGCTGTATATTGTCACCCTGCTTATTTAACTTATATTCAGAGTACATCATGAGAAACACTGGGCTGGAGGAAGCACAAGCTGGAATCAAGATTGCCCAGAGAAATATCAATAACCTCAGATATGCAGATGACACCACTCATGGCAGAAAGTGAAGAAGAACTAAAGAGCCTCTTGATGAAAGTGAAAGAGGAGAGTGAAAAAGTTGGCTTAAAGCTCAACATTCAGAAAACTAAGATCGTGGCATCTGGTCCTATCAGTTCAGTTCAGTTCAGTCGCTCAGTCCTGTCTGACTCTTTGCGACCCCATGAATTTTAGCACGCCAGGCCTCCCTGTCCATCACCAACTCCGGAAGTTTACCCAAACTCATGTCCATTGAGTTAATGATGCCATTCAACCATTTCATCCTCTGTCGTCCTCTTCTCCTCCTGTCCCCAATCCCTCCCAGCATCAGAGTCTTTTCCAATGAGTCAGCTCTTCACATGAGGTGGCCAAAGTACTGGACTTTCAGCTTTAGCGTCATTCCTTCCAAAGAAATCCCAGGGTTGATCTCCTTCAGGATGGACTGGTTGGATCTCCTTGCAGTCCAAGGAACTCTCAAGAGTCTTCTCCAGCACCACAGTTCAAAAGCATCAATTCTTTGGCGCTCAGCCTTCTTCACAGTCCAACTCTCACATCCATACATGATCACAGGAAAAACCATAGCCTTGACTAGATGGACCATTGTTGGCAAAGTAAATAGAAAAGATCAATAAATCTTCCGAAAGTCCTGAGGTCTAGATATACCATGTGTATTACTTCTAGCTTAATTTAGTTTGATTAATAACAAACATGTAGACCACAGTCTTTCAAAATAGTGGCTGGAGAATCCCATGGCCAAAGGAATCTGGAAGTCTACAGTCCATGGGGTCGCAAGCATCAGATATGACTTAACAACTAAACCACCACCACCGTAGAAGATATGTGACATTGGAAATGTCGTATTATAGGAGAATTATATAACTTATAATTTTAGGTGGTTATTTATTTTTTCTTGAAAATATATTTTTAAAATTTTGGAACAAATTTGGATTTACAGAAATTGTGAGGATAATGATAAGAGTTCCTGTTCACCTCACATCCATTGTCCCCTATTATTAACATATTAGTTTGGAACATTTGTGGCAGTTAATAACCCAGCACAAATACCGGAAGTTCAGACTTGATTTGGATTTGCTTAGTTTTCTTTTAATGCCTCCTTTTTTTCACTCCAGGATCCCAACTGGGATTCACACTTATTAGTCCTGTCTCCTGGGGTTCTTCCCTTGCAGCTCTACCAGGTTCTTTGATGTCCCTTGTTTTTGATGATCCTGCTAGTTTTGAGTACTGTTCAGATATGTTGTAGAATTGGCCTCAATTAGAATTTTCCTGGAAATTTTCTCATGGTGAGATGGGTTTATGGGGTTTTAGTAGAGAGACCACAAAGGCAAAGTGACATCTAGTTATTTTCTTCTGTGAGTGCACCGATTAGGTCTTCCAGCATTGTGTTGGCTATAAGAAATGAGAGAAAAGATTCTTGCCCTTTCCTGCTTTTAAAGGGAATGCATCCAAGTGTCTCACCACTAAGGATGATGGTAGTTGTAGGTGTTTTTGTAGATGTTCTTTATCAAGCTGAAAAAAATCCCACTTATCTCCTGGATGCTGAGAGTTGGTTCTGTTTTTATTTGTTTTGTTTTGTTTTGTCTTAATCATGAACAGATGCTGTATTTTTTCAAATGCTTCTTCTGTATCGATTGATTTTTATTTTAGTTTCTCGATGTGTGGGGTTAGGTGGATTGATTTACAAATGTTGAACTTGCCTTGCATGCTACAGTAGGCACCTTCCTCCCACAGCAACTGCAGTGTGGATGTTACCTCCCTTGATTTCACAGTTCATCTCCTGTTTCTTAAGAAAGACAGTCCTGGGTTGCAAACATGATCAAAAAGAACCTATTTAATAGGATAGTCAATTCAGTTATGGCTGTCTCTGTGACTGTAGTCCACTAATCTCCTCTGTCTGTAGAATTCTCCAGGCAAGAGTATTGGAGTGGGTTGCCATGCCCTCCTCCAGGGAATCTTCCCAACCCAGGACTCGAACCCATGTCTCTTGCATCTCCTGCATTGGCAGGTGGACTTTTTACTGCTGAGACACTGGGGAAGCCCAATAGAAAATTTATCTGACTTTCAAAGGGGTAGAGAAAGAATTTACCAATTTAGAAAAGATATGTTCTAGGAAAAGGAAGGAGTGTCTCTTCCATTATTGTTAACAGGGGGAATTAATTCTTTCATTTAAAATTTTTAGTTGTCTTTAAGGATGTTAGTAATGGAGGAGGAGCTACATAACTCCTTTTGAATTCTTTTTTTAGGATCAAAATGACTGAATTTGTGGACAAATTTTGATGCTGATGCAAGAGTTGAGGAATAATGCACAATAACTGATCTGAGCAAATGGTGAACTGTGGCACTATTCACAGAAATATGAATCCAGGGGAGGGCAACCCGGATGACTCATTTGGACACCTTACATTTGATTACCCTTTAGGTGTTGAAATGCAGGTGACTTCAGGGCAGTGTGGGATTCAAGGCAGAGGTCATGACCCCAGGCATACTTTTTAGAGTGATAATGGCACTCCACTCCAGTACTCGTTCCTGGAAAATCCCATGGATGGAGGAGCCTGGTAGGCTGCAGTCCATGGGGTCGCTAGGAGTCGGACACAACTGAGTGACTTCACTTTCACTTTTCACTTTCATGCATTGGAGAAGGAAATGGCAACCCACTCCAGTGATGTTGCCTGGAGAATCCCAGGAACGGGGGAGCCTGGTGGGCTACCATCTATGGAGTCGCACAGAGTTGGACACGACTGAAGCAACTTAGCAGTAGCAGTAGCAATGGAGATGATGGGGCTTCCCAGGTGGCGCTAGAGGTAAAGAATGTGAAAGTGAAGTTGCTCAGTCATGTCCGACTCTTTGCGACCCCATGGACTGTAGACTACCAGGGTCCTCTGTCCATGGAATTTTCCAGGCAAGAATACTGGAGTGGGTTGCCATTTCCTTCTCCAGGAGATCTTCCCGACCCAGGGACTGAACCCGGGTCTCCCGCATTGTAGGCAGACGCTTTACCGTCTGAGCCACCAGGGAAGTCGAGAGGTAAAGAACCTGACTACTAATACAGGAGGCACCTATTCAATCCCTAGGCAGGAAGATCCCCTGCAGGAGGGCATGACTACCCATTCCATGGATTTCCCATTGCCTGGAGAGTTCCACTGGACAGAGGGAGCCTGGTGGGCTACAGTCCATAGAGCCGCAAAGAGTCTGTCATGACTAAAGCAACCTGGCATGCACGCACAATGGAGACAATATTTAAAGACTGGAGAGTGAACAGTGCTTAAGGAAGGAATCTGCCAGAAGGTTATGCCCCAGGGAACTGGAGCTTCTAGAAGAGTCAGCATAGAGAATGAGAAGAGGGAAATCAGGAGGAAGACGAAAGAGAGAGGCTGGGTTTGTAGAGCCAAGTTATAAAGGAAGTTGAGGAAGAAAGTAACTAATGAATTGGGAATCCCTTCCCTTCCTCCCACTCTGTCCTCACCAGACAGAGTCCTTCCCTTGATCCCTAGGCTACACCGTGCGTTTGCCTCATTCCTGTCAATTTAGATCTTTGGTGTCGCCTCATTTCTCTAGTTCAGCACAACCCAGACGACATCTCTTTTTTTTTTTAGCTCCTTTTTTAGGACTCATTTAAAATATTACTTCCTCAGAACGACCTCCCCAACTCCTCCACATAATATAAGTCGCTCTGAACATAGGTTCATTAAACCTCGTAGTTCTCTGTAGTCGCACTTAACCTAATTCTAACTGGAAAATGTGTATAGAAATGTATATCTATATACTTATACATGAATATTTGTGTGCATTATGTATGTATTTTTTAATACCTCTTTCCTCCAATCGATTATGAGCTTTATAAATTCAGCAACCAGATTATCTTGCTCACTTTTCTTTTCTCACCACTTGGCTCAATGAAACATATTTGTTTCATGAATATGAATAAATAAGTAAATGAATAAAAAACAAATTAAACTCCTCTGGACTGCTTAAAGCAATCATAGGCAATGATCTTTCCAACTTGTCCCCAGGCAAACTAAAGGTACATCCTTTAAAAGTCCATAGAGGTTAGGGAATAATGAATCCACTCCTTTCAATTAAAAAAGAAAGGTGCTTTTGCTTAAAGGAGTCATTATGCAAATGTGTCACATCAATATGCTAGTAATAGCAAATACCATGTGATGATTAAGTTGACTTTTGCATCTTATCGATTAAAGCTAGCATTGCCTTCACACATCATTGAGCCCCCATATTGTAAATAGCAATTACAATATTAATCATAAAGATACTCACTTGGTATAAGTTGTTTTAGTGGCAAGGTTTTCTCTCTTTCTTTCTTCTTATTTATCCATCTCACCTTATTACACCCCTAGTGAGAATTATACTTTATATGATCTAGAGATTAAACACACCATACAATCATTTTCATAAAGCCTGCTAACTAGGAATTTTTCCTGGTTTTATTTCAGTAATTTACTTGCATAGCACTGACTTGCACTGTAAACCACCCAGAACAGCTCTTCTGAAACTAAATGAAATTTTTATAGAATATTCTCATTGCACATAGTAATATGATTGCTTCATTAATTGAAATAATTTTGTATTTGCCAGGGAAAGACAAGCAATGGTAACAAACAAAGAAAACCAAAGCAAATTTGGACCTTGACAGCTTTACTTCAGATGGTATTACATTTGAATGCAAGCTGCACTCATCTCAGAGCAGTGGCTAATTCCATTAAACACTATTTTGGTGGCACCACAACTAGTAACACACAAAAACATGTGTTATTGTTGCAAAGAAAATTGGGCATCAGTGCATCTGAACATGAATTTTACCTGTTTTCCAGCTGCCATGGGTAGCAGATAAGTTCTATAGTATAAATGTTTTAAAATGACTTGTAAATAAAACTGTTTTTTCAAAATCATTTGGTGAATGAACAATGAAGGAAATCCTAATGTGGCGTGAGCAGGTGGAAGCAGTTTTGTGCGGTTGCCCTTATTGTTCATTCCTTTAGATTCTTTTGTTTGTTATTTAGTCGCTCAGTTGTGTCTGACTCTTTGTGACCCCATGGACTGTAGCCTGCCAGGCTCTTCCATCCATGAGATTCTCCAGGCAAGAATACTGGAATGGGTTGCCATGCCCTCCTCCAGGGGATCTTCCTGATCAGGGATCGAACCTGCATCTCTTACATTTCTTGCTTTGGCAGGCAGGTTCTTTACTACTTGTGCTACCTGGGAAGCCCATGGTATTTACACAGGTAGCTCCAAACCTGCGACACTTACAGTTTTGTTATTCTAAAAGAAGAATATCAAAGCAATAAGTTAAAAGTTGGTAGAAAAGAGAAACAAAAAATGGAAAGTAATTTTCTAAAGACTTTCTACTAAATTGAAATCAGAAAATCTTTCAATAACAGACTTCACCATGCTTTGCTGTTAATTAAGGACCTTTTCACCAAAATGTTTTTTTTCTAGTTGTGGTTACTTGGGATTTTAACATCAGTTCCTTGTCTTTTTCTTACAGTCTGCCTTCTGGGTCAATAGTCTAGTAAAACAGTTTGTAGTTTAGATGCAAAGAGGACAGCTGTAGGAAAAATGATTCCCACATAAAGACAAAAAAGAAAAATCAAAATCTCTTTAGCCACACACACTACTGAACCCTTTCAGTTTATATTGATCTAAAAACCATGTTATGTCTTTACCAAGGCAAAAAAAAAAAAGCATAAATATAATTATAGAGCTTTTGGTTTCCTTTAGTTAATAGATGAATAGAATTAGTGTGCTGTCACCTATTCACTCAGAAATCAGTCCTGAATATTC
This sequence comes from Redunca redunca, assembly GCA_006410935.1. Classification (NCBI taxonomy): domain Eukaryota; kingdom Metazoa; phylum Chordata; class Mammalia; order Artiodactyla; family Bovidae; genus Redunca; species Redunca redunca. The sequence goes on from SJYQ01001693.1 coordinate 151,407, forward strand.
ATTGGAAGGACTGATGCTTTTTTTTAAAATTTTTATTTTAACTTTAGTTTACTTTACAATACTGTATTGGTTTTGCCAAACATTGACATGAATTCACCACGAGTGTACATGCATTCCCAAACATGAATCCCCTCCCACCTCCCACCCCATAACATCTCTCTGGGTCCTCTCCATGCACCAGCCCCAAGCATCCTGCATCCTGCATTGGACATAGACTGGCGATTCGTTTCTTACATGATAGTATACATGTTTCAATGATGCTGAGGCTGAAACTCCAGTACTTTGGCTACCTGATATGAACTGACTTATTGAAAAGACCCTGATTCTGGGAAAGATTGAAAGCAGGAGGAGAAGGGGACAACAGAGGATGAGATGGTTGGATGGCATCACCAACTCAATGGACATGAGTTTGAGTCAACTCCAGGGACAGGGAAGCCTGGCATGCTGCAATTCATGGGGTCACAAAGAGTCGAACACAACTGAGTGATGAAACTGAATTGCCTATTCACTCTATGTATGTGGCAAGAAAATACAGAAAAATCCATGAAATATAAAGATATATTTGACCAGTAACAATAACATTGTTGTTTAGTTGCTAAATCCTGTTTGAGTCTTTTGCAACCCCATAAACTATAGCCCACTAGGCTCCTCTGTCCATGAGATTTCCCAAGCAAGAATAATGGAGTGGGTTGCTATTTCCATCTCCAGGGAATCTTTTTCTAACCCAGGTATTGAGTCTTCATCATCTGCATTGGCAGATGGATTCTTTATCACTGAGCCACAAGGAAAGCCCAAATCATAACATCACCTCTCTTGGAATCATCATTCATATTAATAATAGACAATTGATAGCACTCCAGAATCCTCCTCCAACATCTAACTCTTCCACTAACAATCTTTCTCCACACCGGAGCTGTTACATCCTAGAACTACACCCATCCAATGAGTTTCACTAACCACCCGAGTGTACTTAAATTCACATTTTTGAAGATGTCCATACTGTTGATCTTCATACTGTTTTCTGACAAAGGTCTATATAGTCAAAGCTATGGTTTTTTCCAGTAGTCATGTATGGATATGAAAGCTGGACCATAAAGAGGCTGAGCACTGAAGAATTGAAGCTTTTGAACTGTGGTGTTGGAGAAGACTTTTGAGAGTTCCTTGCACAGCAAGGAGATCAAACCAGTCAATCTTAAAGGAAATCAGTCTTGAATATTCATTGGAAGGACTGATGCTGAAGCTGAAACTCCAATACTTCGGCCACCTGATGTGAAGAACTAACTCGTTAGAAAAGACCCTGATGCTGGGAAAGATTGAAGACAGGAGCAGAAGGGGATGACAGAGGATGAGATGGTTGGATGGCATCACTGACTCGATGGACATGAGTTTGAGTCAACTCCGGGGACAGGCAATCCTGGCATTCTGCAGTCCATGGAGTTACAAAGAGTCAGATACAGCTAAACAACTGAACAACAATACAGTTTTCTATGGTGGCTGCGCTAGTCTAAAATCCCACCAACAATATACTAGGTCTCCCTTTTCTCTACAGATCTATTTATAGATATGTTTTATTTCTTACATAATCAGGTTCTTTGATCTAGATGTAGATCTATATCTCTTTGACCCTTATCATCTGAGGGATTTATGATTATACATAAATGCATTTGGACTTTTTCTGANTCTACTATAGATAGTAAAATCATTTTTTAAAAAATCTATCTTAATGCAAATTCAATACACATCTGAAATATTCTAACTTGCTATTAATAGCCTGCTAGACATATTTATATACCAATGATGCACGTTAATTTATAACGGGTACCATGAAATCAATGTTAATGTATCATGTGGTGACTATTAATCTTTTAGAAGTAAATAAAGTGCACATAGTTAAATATGAATTTATATATGTTCCACAGTACCAAGTACATTTGCTGAAATAAATTAAGACAGGAGTTAAAAATAGACTTAAAGCTCAAATAACTTCAAAATTATTGTCAGTCCAATTTTCTTTTCATTGCCAAACATGATATACTGCTACCATAGCAACTGGCATTTGAAGATGGGAGAAGGGAGATTAGTAAAGCACCATAGAATATACTCCTTATAATTAATAGGAATATCATTTCTGTTTAAATTTAATTGAATATGTCAATGCTCACCACTCAAAGACGCCAGGTACACGTTTGCCACTGCAGAAGCTGGGCTTATAACTCACTGCAGCGAAGGAGATCACAGTCCGGGGATGTATAGGCATCAAAATAAGAGGCTATCAGAAAGCACTCGTTATAGGATTTGGGTGATTTGGGACAGAGTTCAAGGAAGCAGGGTTTCTGTATGGTTTTGAATGCTGTCAGGAAACAGAGACAATTCTCTGTTTTTGTATCTTAATTAATTTTATCTAGAAGGTGGGATAAATGAAGAAAACTAAAGCTGTGACTAATTAGGAAGTGGAAATCATTATGTTAACCAGGAAATGGCTATTTAATCATTTTGTGGTTTGTACAATATTCACATTTGGATACTTGTTAAAACATGATATGGAGCGAACCTGTTTTGTCGTCATCCATCCAGGCTAGAGATGAAGCTTTTCTGATGTAAGATGGGTTGTGTTCAACAGAAGAATACTGAGACCCAGTTGTAAGGACCAAAACAATTCCTGCTTGCCAGTGGGTGCTTTTCTAACTCTCAGAGTAAATTCATGAAATCATATTATGAACTTACAATGCAAATTGGAACCTGCTATTTTTCTCTTTAGAAACACAGTAATGCCAGTAAAAAAATCNATGCAAATTGGAACCTGCTATTTTTCTCTTTAGAAACACAGTAATGCCAGTAAAAAATTCTAGATATCATACATATATATAATATATATTATATATATATATACAAGATTTACATTTATTTTATTCACATTAGCTATGATGATCTGATCATTAAAACCATACACACATACAACTCACGAGACAGTAACTGTTTGAGTCATTAAAAACGTTTGGAGACATTCCTGCCTTCTGTGTCCCTAACTTAAAAGGAAGTCAGTTCAGTACAGTTCAGTCACTCAGTCGTGTCCGACTCTTTGCGACCCCATGAATTGCAGCACGCCAGGCCTCCCTGTCCATCACCAACCCCCGGAAATCACTCAGACTCACGTCCATCGAGTCGGTGATGCCATCCAGCCATCTCATCCTCTGTCGTCCCCTTCTCCTCCTGCCCCCAATCCCTCCCAGCATCAGAGTCTTTTCCAATGAGTCCACTCTTCGCATGAGGTGGCCAAAGTATTGGAGTTTCACCTTTAGCATCATTCCTTGCAAAGAACACCCAGAACTGACCTCCTTTAGAATGGACTGGTTGGATCTCCTTGCAGTCCAAGGGACTCTCAAGAGTCTTTTCCAACACATCAGTTCAAAAGCATCAGTTCTTCCACGCTCAGCCTTCTTCACAGTCCAACTCTCACATCCATACATGACCACTGGAAAAACCATAGCCTTGACTAGACGGACGTTTGTTGGCAAAGTAATGTCTCTGCTTTTGAATATGCTGTCTCGGTTGGTCATAATTTTTCTTCCAAAGAGTAAACCTCTTTTAATTTCATGGCGGCAATCACCATCTGCAGTGATTTTGGAGCTCCCAAAATTAAAGTCTGACACTGTTTCCACTGTTTCTCCATCTCTTTGCCATGAAGTGATGGGACCAGATGCCATGATCTTCCTTTACTGAATGTTGAGCTTTAAGCCAACTTTTTCACTCTCCTCTTTCACTTTCATCAAGAAGCTTTTTAGTTCCTCTTCACTTTCTGCCATAAGGGTGGTGTCATCTGCATATCTGAGGTTATTGATATTTCTCCCAGCAATCTTGATTCCAGCTTGTGCTTCTTCCAGCCCAGCGTTTCTCATGATGTACTCTACATATAAGTTAAATAAGCAGGGTGACAATATACAGCCTTGAATTACTCCTTCTCCTGTTTGGAACCAGTCTGTTGTTCCATGTATAATTCTAACTGTTGCTTCCCGACCTGCGTATAGGTTTCTCAAGAGGAAGGTCAGGTGGTCTGGTATTCCCATCTTTTTCAGAATTTTCCACAGTTTATTGTGATCCACACAGTCAAAGGCTTTGGCATAGTCAATAAAACAGAAATAGATGTTTGTCTGGAACTCTCTTGCTTTTTCAATGATCCAGCAGATGTTGGCAATTTGATCTCTGGTTCCTCTGCCTATTCTAAAACCAGCTTGAACATCTGGAAGTTCACGGTTCATGTATTGCTGAAGCCTAGCTTGGAGAATTTTGAGCATTACTTTACTAGCGTGTGAGATGAGTGCAATTGTGCAGTAGTTCGAGCATTCTTTGGCATTGCCTTTCTTTGGGATTAGAATGAAAACTGACCTTTTCCAGTCCTGTGGCCACTGATGAGTTTTCCAAACTTGCTGGCACATTGAGTGCAGCACTTTCACAGTATCATCTTTCAGGATTTGAAATACCTGAAATTCCATCACCTCCACTAGCTTTGCTCATAGTGATGCTTTCTAAGGCCCACTTGACTTCACATTCCAGGATGTCTGGCTCTAGGTGAGTGATCACACCATTGTGATTATTTTGGTCGTGAAGATATTTTTTGCACGGTTCTGTGTATGTTGCCAGTTGCCACCTCTTCTTAATATCTTCTGCCTCTGTTAGGTCCATACATTTTCTGTCCTTTATCGAGCCCATCTTTGCATGAAATATTCCCTTGGTATCTCTAATATTCTTGAAGAGATCTCTAGTCTTTTCCATTCTGTTGTTTTCCTCTATTTCTTTGTATTGATCGCTGAGGAAGGCTTTCTTATCCCTCCTTGCTATTCTTTGGAACTCTGCATTCAAATGCTTATATCTTTCCTTTTCTCCTTTGCTTTTCACTTCCCTTCTTTTCACAGCTATTTGTAAGGCCTCCTTAGACAGCCATTTTGCTTTTTTGCATTTCTTTTCCATGGGGATGGTCTTGATCCCTGTCTCCTGTACAATGCCACCAACCTCAGTCCATAGTTCATCAGGCAATCTGTCTATCAGGTCTAGTCCTTTCAATCTATTTCTCACTTCCACTGTATAATCATAAGGGATTTGATTTAGGTCATATCTGAATATTCTAGTGGTTTTCCATGCTTTCTTCAATTTCAGTCTGAATTTGGCAATAATAAGATCATGATCTGAGCCACAGTCAGCTCCCAGTCTTGTTTTTGCTGACTGTATAGAGCTTCTCCATCTTTGGCTGCAAAGAATGTAATCAATCTGATTTCGGTGTTGACTGTCTGGTGATGTCCATGTGTGGAGTCTTCTCTTGTGTTGTTGGAAGAGGGTGTTTGCTGTGACCAGTGTGCTGTCTTGGCAAAATTCTATTAGCTTTTGCCCTGCTTCATTCCATATTCTAAGGCCAAATTTACCTGTTACTCCAGGTGTTTCTTGACTTCCTACTTTTGCATTCCAGTCCCCTATAATGAAAAAGACATCTTTCTTGGGTGTTAATTCTAAAAGGTCTTGTAGATCTTCTTAGAACCATTTAGCTTCTTCAGCATTACTGGTTGGGGAATAGGCTTGGATTACTGTGATATTGAATGGGTTGCCTTGGAAATGAGCAGAGATCATTCTGTCATTTTTGAGATTGCATCCAAGTACTGCATTTCGGACTCTTGTCTTGACCACGATGGCTACTCCATTTCTTCTAAGGGATTCCTGTCCACAGAATATAATGGTCATCTGAGTTAAATTCACCCATTCCTGTCCATTTCTAGGAATCCAGCTGATTCCTAGAATGTTGATGTTCACTCTTGCCATCTCCTGTTTGACCACTTCTAATTTGCCTTGATTCATGGACCTGACATTCCAGGTTCCTATACAATATTGCTGTTTACAGCATCAGACCTTGCTTCTATCACCAGTCACATCCACAACCGGGTATTGTTTTTGCTTTGGCTCCATCCCTTCATTCTTTCTGGAGTTATTTCTCCACTGACCTCCAGTAGCATATTGGGCACTTACTGACCTCAGGAGTTCTTCTCTCAGTATCCTATCATTTTGCCTTTTCATACTGTTCATGGGGTTGTCAAGGCAAGAATACTGAAATGGTTTGCCATTCCCTTCTCCAGTGGACCACATTCTGTCAGACCTCTCCACCATGCCCACCCATCTTGGGTGGCCCCACAGGGCATGGCTTAGCTTCATTGAGTTAGACAAGGCTGTGATCCAAGTGTGATTAGATTGTCTAGTTTTCTGCGAAAATGGTTTCAGTGGGTCTGGTCTCTGATGACTTCTCTTAGCTCCTACTGTCTTACTTGGGTTTCTCTTACCTTGGACGTGGGGTATCGCTTCACAGCTGCTCCAGCAAAGTGCAGCTGCTGCTCCTTACCTTCGATGAGTGGTATCTCCTCATGGCCGCCCTTCCTGACCTTGAACGTGGAGTAGCTCCTCTTGGCCCTCCTGCGCCAGCTCAGCCACTGCTCATGTTTTAGTAATTAAAGGAAAGCAACTGGTATGGAACAAAATATGTTAAGTTGATCCTCATGAACCTATTCTTAATCTTATTACCTTTTGGAAAAAACATAAATTTATTCTGATGATTTTAATGATATGAAAATAGTAACTAATTGTTTTCAAAAACAAAAACTGTAGAAATAATTCTAAACATATTGACCTGGAATTTATAGACACAATGAAAATTAGTATTTTTTTCAAAAAGTAAAACACAACTCGCATTAAATGGCTAAATGTTTAGTATTCAGTTTATCCTCTTAATCAAACTTGAAGAATTAGGTGAAAGTGACAATATTCCTTAAAATACACAAACTATCAAAATAGACTCAAGAAATAAAAACTTTTAAAATCAATACTCTCAGGGCTAATTGAGAAATCCCATCATATATTTAATAAATAAAAATAAGCATCCAGAATAATACTTCTGAATAAAAATTGAATATCTAATATGCATACTTCCAGAAACCTCATATTTATAATCTCAGTATTGCCCTGATGATAAAGCTAGAAAAATAATCACAAGATGAAACAAACCTGAAGATCAAGATCCCTCCCTTCCTCTTGAGTGAAAGTCTCTCAGTCGTAACTAACTCTTTGGGACCCCACAGACTATACAGTCCATGGAATTCTCTGGGCCAGAATACTGGAGTGGATTGTCATTCCCTTCTCCAGGAGATCTTCCCAACCCAGGGGTCGAACCCAGGTCTCCCGTATGAGAGACAGATTCTTTACCAGCTGAGCCACAAGGGAAGTCCATCCCTCCTGCAGAAATATACAAAAATTCTTAGCAACATTTTAGCAGATAAAATTCAAAATGATGAGCAATTGTTACTTTATCTAGGAATGCAAGGTTAATATAACACTTGCAAATTAATAAACATAACATCAAAAATAGAATGAACAAGAAAACAATATCAGCCTTTCAATCAATGCAAAAGAAAGACATTAAAAATTCATTCATGATAAAAACTTAGATCTAAAAAGTTACTCTCTCACTCTGACTAAAAGTGATTGTGAAAAAGATACAGTTAAATGTACACTCAATAATGAAATATTTAGTTCTTTCTATTTAAGATTAGAACAAGACAAGGCTATCCACCCTCAGAATTTCAGTGCATCTGGAGGTTCTCACCAGTATGGTAGGGCAAGTAAAACAAAAGACATACATTTTGGAAAGGAAATCGTTCAATTCCTTATCATCAAGTACTATGGCTGCATATATAAAAATTTCTAATGACTGAACAAAAGGTTATAGAATTAATGAGTAGATTTACCAATGTCCCAGGATGTGACCCCAATCAAGATACTAGCAAGGCTGGGTCTTGGTTGTGCTTCCCGCAATGCTTGAACCTCCTTCTAGTCTTGGTATCAATTTTAGGAGGCACTCAAGAGCCTTCCAGTAGACTTTCTGCTTGAATTAATCTGCGTTGGTTTCTACGATGCTAATTTTGGAACCAACCTCAGAATATTTTTAAAAGTGTTTTCTTTATAAAATTTTCATAGATGAAGTGATTGACAGCAGGAGGAGAAGGGGACAACAGAGGATGAGATGAGTGGAGGGCATCACTGACTCGATGGGCATGAGCTTGAGCAAGCTCTGGGAGATGATGGAGGACAGGGAAGCCTGGTGTGCTGCAGTCCATGGGGTCACAAAGAGTCAGACAGGACTGAACAAATGAGCAACATCGTGATTCAAAAATTAAGAAATAAATCTTTACAGATGTAGCTAAGATCTGATTCTTATTTGTATTTCCTTATCACTGAGGTAGTTTATCATCTGAAATGGGTATAAATAATTCACATAATTTTAAGAAAACTTTTGCTACCAAGATGTATTACATATAGTATTTTTAATGCTATTTAATTTACTGTTTTAAAAATGATAAGCAACACTTTGTTTATAGTTTCCCTAGCAAGACTGGATAATAGCTACTCAGATGCTGTTAGCACTTTTAAATGTTATAAGCAGTCTGGGAAGGATTTTCTTGTGCATATTACGAGCAGGTGTTTGTGTAGAGCAGACATCCACCTCTAAGCAGAATTGTGAATGGTGTAACATGTACTCACTGGGTATTTACACATTGCTCTCCAAAGTAATTTTGTTTGACAAAATATATTCCCATGAGAATTCCAATATGCCAAATTCCTTGACAATCTTAACTTTCTCAAAATAATTGTTCTCAATTTGATAAATGTGAAGCTTTCATTTCCCTGATTATATTCCAGATACTGTTTCCTTGAGGATCTTTTCATTTTCTTTGCTTAGTTTTAGAGACTACTCTAGTACCAACAGTAAAATATTAACAGATATATAGCATATTGACATTTATCAATTATTATATTCATGATATATTTGCTTCTAATATATTTAAAGAATTAGATCATCATATTAATAAATATGGGGTTCCTTGGTGGCTTAGATGGTTAAGAATCTGCCTGCAGTGCAGGAGACTGGGGTTCAATCCCTGGGTCTGGAGGATCCCTTGGAGAAGTGATTGGCTACCTATTCCAGTATTCTTGCCCGGAGAATTCCAGGGACAGAGGAGCATGATTCAAGCATGAAAAGACCAAAAACATCAAAGTGTAAATTTCTAGTCAATAAAACTCAAGTATCAATAACTAGTTTTCAAAATGGAGCAAAAAAAAATTAGAATGATGCCTCAAATAGATTAAGTGTAAAAAAGACCCAGCAACTCAAATACACGATGATAACAAAAGCAAGAATAATTTCATTTAAAAT
>SJYQ01001693.1:167117-190257 GCA_006410935.1 Redunca redunca
ATTTATTGAAAATTCTGAATCAGTTATTATGAATTTCTAGATAATTAATCCATATGGTAGAAAATGCAAAAGCAGTCAGTAAAAAACTGTGTCTAATCACACTGCTAAATTACCCATAGTACAAACCATGTGGGTTGCAACAGGAGATTGAAAGGGTGGTCATAGATGTCTTATAGCTGGAGCATCTACTCACTTTTGAGAAATGGACTCTTCATTGTAGCAGCTTCCAAAGCTATTAACTGTCTCATTATACACAGTCTCAACTTGCACACCCACAAACTGCAGTGTATCTAGAGAAGGTGATGTTTGCTTTTACAGCAATGGTGGCTCATAGTAAAACTGGTGTTTTATCTCTTTTTTCTATCACATACTGAGAATTATATTCACTACAGTATGCTAAATACTCATATGATTGGTACATTTTAATTGAATTGCTATTTAGTTAGAGTTACTAATAGAAAAATAATGCCATAATATATTTAAGAAAAAGTACAATAATCTATTATAAGATACAATCACGAACATTAAAATATTGTAGAGTTTATCTGAGCAAATTTTGATTCCAGTTGGGCAGTGCCAAACCAGGAGTGGTTGGGAATGCTGGGGACTGGAGCATTTTATGGGCTTTTGTAAGGCAGATACAGAATCAGCGCAAGTCCAAGGGGCTGGTTTGTAACTTGTTATCTTTCGCTTTCTCCAATTTGTTTACAAGAGTTCCCTCTGGTTTAGGTTTAGGTTTGCTTCCTAGGATACTAAGACGTTAGAGCTATTTCTAAAGGGAACTTGTTGGTTAGTCACTAAGCTGTGTCCTACTCTTTGTGGCATGATGGGCTGCAGCATACCAGGCTCCTCTGTCCTCCACCATCTCCTGGAGCTTACTCAAATTCATGTCCATTGAGTCGGTGATGCCATCCAACCATGTCATCCTCCGTCACCCTCTTCTCCTGCCCTCAATCTTTCCCAGCATCAAGGTCTTTTCAAATGAGTCAGCTCTTCCCATCAGGTGGCCAAAGTATTGGACCTTCAGCTTCAGCATTACTCCTTCCGATGAATATTCAGGGTTGATTTCCTTTAGGATGGACTGGTTTGATCTCCTTGCAGTCCCAGGAATTCTCAAGAGTCTTCTCCAGCACCACATTTCGAAAGCATCAATTCTTCAGCCCTCAGCCTTCATTATGGTCCAGCTTTCACATTTGTATATGAAAAATCTTAAACATCCAGTTTTTTACAGTCCATTAAAAGTTCAAATTAAAGACTGAAAATAAAGAAGCAAAAAAAAAAAAAAAGTGTGTAAAGAAGAAGACACAGATAGTTTTACAAAGATAACAGATTTACAGTCTTGCAGTCTACCCGTGGAGTCTCTAAAACGAGGCAGCCAGTTGGCTATGGTTCTGCCTGGTTATTTTCAAGCTCTGTCCATCTTATTCAGACAGAATGTCTAACTGGCTTCTGGGCTTACTTCAAGTGCCCTTGAAATACTGAACGTGATGACATTCTATAATTATTTTCTCATTTCAGCCCAGTGATACTCAAATTTTTCACTCTTCTGAACTCAATTCCAAGTCTAGTGTTTGTAACTTTTGGAAAAAGGCTAAAGGGAATTCTCCGACCAGGGACGGTAGTGCTTGCTTTCTTTGTAGTATGCCTGCCGTGGTTCTGGGCTGCGGTGATTAATTTTAGAGAATTTTCAGTTCCTCATTCTGTCTTCTATCTCAAAGTTCAAAGTATTTATGCCGTTCATTTAAAAAATACTAGTTCCCCTTGTGTCTAGTAGCTACTATGCAAATCCACGCAAATGTAAATTTAGCTTGTAGTCCTTCGGTAATGCCCTTTCTCATTTCTCCTTGTATTTTTCAGGAAGAAAAAAGAAAGCCCATTTCTATTTGTGCAGTGCTCAGCTCTTTGCTCTATTGTTCTTTCCCTCTGATCATCACTGTTAAGTGATGTTGGAAGTAATTACATCCCACTCTCTTTTGGCCAGAAAGCAGTTTTCAGACAGAGAACAGCTTGAAAAACATTCCCCATTACACAGTAACTCTGTCCCAATGATCCCCTCTGTGCGACGGTATTAGATTTTTTTCTCCCTAAGCCTGGAGAGGGCTCGGACCATCTAGTTAATCATTTCATGCCCATTTACATGTTAGCTACAGAAATACTGTCTCATCCCACACTTCACATCCTGAATCAACCCCCAGCCCCTTGAAACCCCTTTGGATCATGTTACTCTGTCCCCACTCTAAATTGCTCTGCTGCTTATGGCTGGTGACATTACATTTTACACCCAGAGATACACTTACAAGTGTGTAAGATGTTTGTGCTAATGATAGCCCCAAGCCCTCTGGAATAAGAGCCGCATTTCAAAGATCAGCGTGTTTCCTGGAGCTGAGCTATTTGTAAAGTGTTTTTCACAGAATGTCACTTAATGCATTTTAAATTGAATTTAATTGTACCTAGGAAGCATGGTGCTTTTAAAATCACTCACGAGGAAATAAACTTTAGAAGTAGGTTAATAAATGAAATGCCCAAGGCAGTGTTAATTTCCCCTTCTCTCAGGCCCTGTGCAAACTCTGCTCTGAATCATATTTGCTTGTGCTTGCCTGTTTAGTTATTTGTTTTCCCTGCTGGACAATGAATTTCTTGAGGACGTGGGGCTGTGATCTTGATGATTTTTCTCTCTCTTTTCTCCTTCATATCTTTATTCCACATGCTGACACACTGCCTAGATACATTTGGCGTTAAGTGCTTCTTGAATGAATGATTAATTTAAATTTTAAGCATGAGTCTAAATATTTAAGTTCTCTCTGTGATCCCATCTATCATGCCTTTGTCTACAATTAAGAGAAGAACCAGTCAGTAGCAGTCTTTATTTAAAAACAGGATGCATCTTTGCTTCTCTCCTCACTGAGATAACCTGAGTGGGAAAACCTGGCAAATGATAAATTGAAAAAGGGGTAGTCCTCTTCGTCTTTCTCCTGAGCTTATGGGTTCAAGCGATAACAACAGAAATATATGGGAAGTTCTATTTTTCTCTAAATCTCCTTCACTCTGCTTCGGTGCTTTTATGTCTTCTTAAGGGAGAACAGATTACCAATCACCCCACTTTTTTCTTTCGCGGTGTAACAAATGCTTATAGAATTCTGACTGTGGGCTAGCTGTTACGTGAAGCATGAGGGCAGCAGCCCAATTATAAACCAGAGGACGATGTCCTCTACTGTCACAGAGAGTATGGGTCAGTGATCAGGCACACATGATGGTGTATCAGGTCATCACATTATATCAACAAATACTAGTTCTTTAAAGAATTAAAAACATCCTTCCTTTACAAGATGAAGAAACTGACTTGACTCTGGCAAAATACCCAGGTCCTCTGATTTGACGTCTAGCTAGAGCAGCTCCTCTCTTTTGTTACACAGCATAGCTTGTCTCTTACTTATTTTCCTTAGAGACTGTCCTAGCCTCTCACCAGTCTTACTTTTCCATAGCTGGACTAGTTTATGTGTATGAATTGGCTCTTTCCTACCATCTCTGCTTCCCTCCTTCAATACTGTTCTGAAAGAAAGTGAAGTCACTCAGTCATGTCCCACTCTTGGCGACCCCGTGGACTGTAGCCTACCAGGCTCCTCTGTCCATGGGATTTTCCGGGCAGTAGTACTGGAGTGGATTGCCATTTCCTTTTCCAGGGGATATTCCCAACCCAGGGATCGAACCTGGGTCCCCTGCATTGTAGGCAGATGCTTTACTGTCTAAGCCACCAGGGAATGTTCTGAACACCTACCCTAATAGACATTTGAGATATAGAAATGAGTGAAAGCAAACACACAAAATACACAAACATTTTAGTGAGTACAAGGAGTTTTTAAAAAATCTACCTCAGTAGATACTAAAATGGACCCATATTATACGGGTCAGAAGAAAATAATAGACCCATGTTAAATGAATGGGTCAAAGGACAAAAGAAACATTAGCCAATACTACACTAATTTGAAGAAGGTAGTCATAGTAACTTTGCTTAGAAGCGATGAATGAATGGAAGCCATATGCAGTCAGTACTTGGCCTTATGCTCACTGCTCACCCAGTTCTGTGCTCTCGGCATTGGGATTCTCATTTACTTCATGAGAACCTTGAGGCTGCAGAGACTTGTGTAGTTCACGAGTTTCAGCAACACTTACAATAAGCATAACAACAATACCTCAGACATCACTGATTTCCCTAGTTCTCCAGCTTACAGATGGCAGATCTTGAACTTCTCCACCTGCATAATCACTTGAGCCAATTTCTTATAATAAATCTCTTTTTCTTATAAATTCTCTCCAGATGCATGCAGATATTGCCTCATTTCCACCATGCTATTGGATAAGAGGCACTAGCAATTAATTTGATGAAAAAGGAAATAACAAAAGATGAAGGTATTAAACTACCATCCTCTCCTTGAAGTTAAATTTGCTGTTTTTACTGCTCTATTTTTTTTTTTTTTTGCAGTCATTCTCAATAAGAATGAAATATTTCCTACTTTTTCAGGTATACTGACAACATTGTGGCAAACACCCATAATTCTTTGAAAAACTTTAACAAAATCTTCAAACAACCGTTCCATAACTTCTCTGCTCTCAAATTCTCTACACCTGTTCAAAAATGACACCAGGCAGCTTGCTGTCCCAGCTAGAAATAACCTTTCTGTTATTTTTTCCAAAACAATTCTGCCTCTCATTTCTATAGATCTTTAGCTACATATTTATCCTCTCTTTTGTAACTTGGATTGAAGTAAAAATAACTGAGTATTCTATTTCACATCCTATGCAAAAATTCTTTATCTTCTTTATGGCATGGTGAAAGAAGAAAAATCTTTACAGATTTCTTTGAAAATTTCATCATTGAGAAAGAACCAAAAATTGTTACAGAAAAATAAATATCAAGAAGCTAGCTTCAGAGGGAAATTCAAGACGGAGGGGACATGTATATAACTATGACTGATTCATGCTAATGTATGGCAGAGATCAACACAGCATTTTAAAGCAATTATCCTTCAATTAAAAATAAATTTTAAAAATTTAAAAATCTAAAAAACAAAACAAAAGAAACTATATTCATGTATACTTTTCTCCTGTTTTCTCACCCCACCATTTCCCCACCTCCCAATTTTCCCTCAGAGTTGAACTTTCTATAATAGAGAACAAACAGACTATAAGGAGATGATTCAGTGATTGTGAATGTTGTTCCCCAACTTCTGTCAATTCTCACTTCAAAAAACACCTCTCATCTGGCTCTACGCATTTCATTGGCTGCCCTCTCCAAGATTTCCTCAAGCAAACACACTAATATCTTTTCTGCCTTTCAAATAAAGTCCTAATGCCTTGAGTTTCTATTCAAACATCTCTTCAGATTTGCATCAGTTTGTATTTCTGGTTTAAAGGCATCTTTCACTCAAGCTATATTCTTCTGTTTCCTTTCCTTTTTCATTCTTTCTCAATGGAAAAATCTTTTGGCTTCACATTTGCGTGGCATTTATCTCTTGCATATGCTTTCTCCTTCCATCTAGATTACGAGCCTTTGGGCAGATACTCAGTCTTATCACCTTTTTATCTCCCAGAAGGTCTTTCATTCTCATCCTAGTAAGGACAGTTATTAATACGGGGTTGTGGCACGTGTATAAATAAAACAGAGACTTTAGAAATGAAGAAAGCTATCTTAAAAGGAAACAAAAAAAATTTTATAGGCCATTCTTTAATGATTTATGATATTCATTCTGCATTAAACTTAATGGAATTCCATGGTAGAAGAGGAAGAAGACAATCTCCAGAATGACAAAAATGCCCCATATTCTAATCGCCCAAGTGTTCCTTGTGGCTCAGCTGGTAAAGAATCTGCCTGCAATATGGGAGACTGAGGTTTGATCCCTGGGTTGGGAAGATCCCCTGGAGAAAGGGAAGGCTATCCATTCCAGTATGCTGGCCTGGAGAATTCCACAGACTGTATAGTCCATGGAGTTGTAAAGAGTTGGACACGACCAAGTGACTTTCACTAATTCACTAATATTAAGCATTTCTTATCAACTATAACCAGTTGTCAATGACTATTTTTGACATTTTATACTGGTTCTCTGAATAGTTAGGCTTACTTTGGCTGTGGTAACAGAAACCTTGTCAATTCCAACAACAGATTAGAAGTCCTTGTTTATTTGTTTTCCTTTATGAAGCTAGAAGTCTGGAAGTGGGCAAAGCTGAGAACACTGAGCCTTTCTTGGGTTTTTCTTAAAAGTAACATTATGCCTGCTGCAGCCACCATAACTAACCACCATGTTCATGTTTCAACAAGAAAAATGGAGAAAAACAAGGAAAAAGTATGACACATATTTCACAAAAGAAAAAAGGACAAATTCACAGGTGTCTTCCATATATATCTGATGATTGTAATTACAAAATACAAACATCCCTAACTGCAAAGCAGGTTGGAGAATGTCATTCATCAATGGATAGGTTGCTATACTGAAAAGAATCAGTTTTATTAGTAAAGGGAGAAAAAGGTGAATGAATATTATATAGAATATTTTGCATAGGATAATTTTGTCCCTTTCCTTTTTAATTAAATTTACAGTTAAATGGATAGACACCAATATACAAAATTCAAAGAGGGTCTTCAAGGTTATTAGAACTAACCAAAGTGCACCAATTTAGAAGCATATTCCATTTTTATAGACTTAATTTTTTTAGGGCAGTTTTGGCATTTCAGCAAAATTGACTAGAAAGTATACAGAGTTCCCATAACACCTTCCCCACACACTCCACAAATTACACACAGTCCCCTCCCACCACTAACATCCTACATCCTGCTCTGGAGTGGTACTGTTTTTACGATGGATGAATCAACATTGACATAGTGTTGTCAACCAAAGCCCATGGTTACATCAGCGTTCGTTCTTAGCGGTATATATTGTGTGTTAGTCGCTCAGTTGGGTCCGATTATTTTGTGACCCCATGGACTGTAGCCCACCAGGCTCTTCTGTCAATGGGATTCTCTGGATAAGAATACTGGAGTGGATTGCCATTTCTTTCTCCAAGTGGGGTATATTCTATGGGTATAAATGAATAATGACATGTTTCCACCATTGTGATATCTAACAGAGTAGTCTGACTGCCCTGAAGGTCCCGGTACTCCTTTTATCCATCCTGCCCTCACATCAAATCACTGGAAATCCATTATCCTTTTCAGTTTTGCCTTCTCCAGAATGTCACAGTCCTGGGTTCATACAGTGCACTTTTTAGTTTGGGTTCTTCCTTTTAGTAATATACACTTAAGGCTTTTCTGTGTCTTTTCAAGGCTTGATAGTTCATTTCTTTTTAACACTGAGTAATACACCATTGTTTGAATGTACCCAAGTTAGTTCATCCATTCACCTACTGAAGGGCATCTTGGTTTCTCCCAGGTTTTGGCAATTTTGAATAAAGATGCTATAAACATCATGTGTAGGTTTTTATGCAGATACATGTTGTCACTCATTTGGTTATATGTCAAAGAGTCCACTTGTGGATCATAGGTTAAAGGTATATTTAGTTTTCTAAAAAATTGTCAGGTGATTCATCATATTTTAAATATAAATGTAGGGTACTTAAGTGGTATTATTATCTGATATCCATACAGGGATTAAGTGAAACTTCATCATCTAATTACTGGTTGAGAATTTCTTGAGCTACATGAAAATTCAAATTGAATTGCTCCAGTTTAAGCTATAGTCTCATGACTAAAGAGCTTTCTAGACATTTTCTCATTAAAATATGGGTGTGAAATGTATCACCTCAGTATACCACATGTAGGGACATCATAGAGACACAATATTGCTATTAGCTGTCTCAAATAATATTTAGATAATACTGCTATAGAATGTATACTATATATTCCTTACAGTGTCTTATTTTTCTATCACCTTGAAATTCTGCATTGTAAAGAATTTCATTGAATTACATAAATAAAAGGGAAAACCCTATCACTAAGAAATTATAGGAAATAAATTTACACATGTAAGTGTTATATGGGATATTTCTCACTGTTGTTAGAATGCAGTCAAATGCTTTTGACTTCATGTTGCCAGAGTGTATTGTCATGGGGAGAATAATGCCCACTGATTCAAAGTATGTGTCAGCAGAAAATGTCCTGTTTAGAAATGAGCGCGACTACTGATGCATGCCCGGACATGTGTCAAGATGCAAGGTGTGGACTAGGGGTGAAACCCAGTGGAGATATTTATGGCTGCTTTGCTTGCACTTTCCTATCTCATTCCAGTGCTTTCATGTGTGGAATTATGAAGCCACAATGGCTTTTTAAAATACAGAAATATTCAGTCTAGTTTTCACATCCTTTGCTGGAAGTTAAAAGTCATGACTTCTTTCTCAGTAGTATTCTGCAAATTCTTGTTGTTTTTCACTTGCTTTTCTAAATTTTTACAAAGTACTTTTCCATTATAAAAACACACAGTGGTTTACAACTCAGTTAATAATAGCATGGTAACTATAAGATTAGGTACTACGATTAAATGTGTATTTTCAAGTAATTCATTTATATAACAAATATACACCATCATTTTTATGCAACACACATGCTCCTATGTGCTGTGAATAACAATGAGAAAAAAAAAGCATAGGGCTTAGCTTCAGGAGGACTTTAGTATCCTGGGAAGAAACCGGAAATTAACGCATAGACATTAGGTGATGGACAGTAATGAGAATGCGTAGGAAAGGCGCTTACTGCACCTGGGATGAGAGGGGGAGAGTATGAAGATTCACAAAGGCATCCTAAATGAGATATTCTAGCAGAAATATAGCTAACATTAAATATGATACAATATTTTAGTCATTCTGAAAGCAGTATGGAACCTTGCAGTTCCTGTAATAAATAAGTTTTGCAATTGGGTCCAAAGAAATTTTTATCATTGGAATGCTCAATTGTTTTCTAGGAAAATAAGAAATTAGAAAACATGAAATAAAGTTGCATTCAAATGATAAGAAATGTATATTTACAATTATAAAATTGTAAAATGTAGGCAAAAATTACCTTGGTGAAAAAGTTTCAAATTTTTTTTAATAGTGGGAATTTTCTAAGAGTGCATGTAAAAGATGTGTACAATTGGAAGATATATATAATTGGAAGAAGAAATTAAAAGCAATTAAGAGATTAAAGTGAGTTAAAAGGAAATCTGCAATCTTCAGTTACTTCAGTGATCTATGTTACAGTTATTTCATGATACAAAGACTTCTAACAAGTGGTATTAGAACAAATATCATTATTAGAACAGAAGTTTTTTAATTTCAAGTCTCATCACAGAGCTCCCTATTCCATCCTTGTCATTATCTGCACTTGTAAATGCACCCCCTGACTTATCGTCTGATAAGGTACATAATGGACTTCTTAGGTGGTTCTAGCAGTAAAGAACCCACCTGCCAATGCAGGAGACACAAGAGACTCAGGTTCCATCCCTAAGTTGGGAAGATCCCCTGGAAGAGGGCATGACAACCAACTCCAGTATTCTTGCCTGGACAGAGGAACCTGGCAGGCTATAGTCCATAGTGTCACAAAGAGACTTGACTGAAGCAACCTAGCAAGCACCAAGCACTTTGGATTTGTATAACATAATAAATAAATTAATTAATAAATAAAAGATAGCAATTCTCTAATAGGACATGGACACAATATTATGTAAATAAACCGAGTGTATGCATTCTTCAGTTTGTGAAAATATTGAAAGCATTTATATAAATAATCTTTCAAATTTATAACAGGTAAGTAGGTGAAGAGCAGAACTGCAAGTTTTCCATCTTGAGTATTTGATACAGGGTTAGGATTTCCCAGTAGTCATGTCTGGATGTGAGAGTTGAATCATAAAGAAGGCTGAGCACCAAAGAATTGATGCTTTTGAATTGTGGTGCTGGAGAAGACTCTTGAGAGTCCCTTGGACAGCAAGGAGATCAAATCGTTCAGTCCTAAAGAAATCAACCCTGAATATTCATTAGAAGGACTGATGCTGAAACAGAAGCTCCAATACTTTGGTCACCTGATGCGAAGAACTGACTCACTGGAAAAGACCCTGATGCTGGAAAAAACTGAAGATAAAAGGAGAAGGAAACGACAGAGGATGACATGGTTAGATAGCATCACTGACTCAATGGACATGAATTCAAGCAAACTCCAGGAGACAGTGAAGGACAGGGGAGCCTAACGTGCTGCAGTCCACAGGGTCACAAGGAGTTGGACAAGATTTAGTGACTGAAAAACAACAACAAATGATAATATTTTATATCTTACTGATGCCAAGTTTTAAGAGGGAAATGAATTCAGAGAGATGTTATTTACATTTATAATCCTGATAAAGCAAAGTATTACTGAAGAAGAAACTTATTTTAGCTTTAATTAGTTTTAAAAGTAAGCACAAACCAAATACAAGTTCTAAAACTATCATACTTCCTGGGAAGCTAAGTATATCTGTGATACAAATGAAACAGAGTTGCATGAATGTATGGTGACCTAGGTCTGGGAAGTCAATCAAATCAGAAACCCAGGTTGCATGTGCTTTATACTCATATTTCATTTTCGGAGAAAACATGACCTTTCTGGCAAGACATTGAGTAATCTGTTTGCTCCTTATTTTCCTATATAAACTGAACAATAAATGATTTAAAGGTGATATCCCTGTTTACTAGATCATAGAGGATTAAAACTGATTCAATTCAGGCAACTTATTATGCAAGGGGTCATAATTTCTGAAGGACTAAATCTGAATTAGAGATAAATTTAGATAAATCCACTTCATCTCAACACAGCACTTCTATAAGCAAGCATTTGAAACCTGTGAGGAATTGTAATTTATATGAAAATGCCAAAACTATGACTTGAGTTCTTCTTAAAATGTCTTTGAAGATAGAAATCTGAATTAATTAACTAGGTAAAAGTATGACTCAAATAACATTTGAGTCAGCTTCTCTATCTTCTGTAAAAGTTTGATCTAATAATGTTTCTTCCTATGCTTGAAAGATTAAGCAGGCTTTATATTTCTTGGCAAATTAGTCATTACACTTTTGTTGGATTTGGGTTTTATTTTTGTCTTTCAGGTGCATAAATCGCACAGCTTATTAGTCAGAGAAGCCTTTCATGTCTTTAATCAACTCTGAGTTTGAAAATTCTGAAAATGAATCAGACTGGCAGGCCTACTTCTGAAGATCTTTAAAATATTCTCCCATAAGGAGGATAAGTTGAAAAGATGGTCACTTAGCAATGATGCCTTTAGAGAAACATGCCTTGCTGAAAAATGTGTGCCTTAGTACTTTGGAATGGTGTGATAAATAGCCTACTTTCATCAAAGATGTACCTTATGTCTGCAACCATGTCTAGAATATGAAAACAAAAGAGTGATGGCATTGCCAAACATTTGTCATCTTTAAGCTTTAACATATATTTCTTAGAGCACCATTAAATAACCACACTTAAATCTGTCTAATTTACATACACACAAAACTGATAGCCACCTCTTATGATGTTAAGTCATTTAGATAAATCTTTTAAATTAAAGAAAATAAATATAAAAAATATGAAAGTGAAAGTGAAAGCCTCTCAGTCTTGTCCGACACTTTGCAACACTATGGATTGTAGCCGGCCAGGCTCCTCTGTCCATGGAATTCTCCAGGCCAGAATACTGGAGTGAGTAGCCTTTCCCTTCTCCAAGGGATCTTCCCAACCCAGGGATCACACCCAGGTCTCCTCCATTGCGGGTGGATTCTTTACCATCTGAGCCACCAGGGAAGATACAGTTCACCTTAACTTTAAAATCAAGATTTGGATTTCATATTTGGCTTTTACATGTTCTCTCAGCTTTTTAAACGTATTTTTAAATTCTATTTATTTTTTGCTGCACTGAAGCATCATTGCTGAACGCGGACTTTCTCTAGTTGTGAGTGGGAACTATTCATCATTGGAGGCACGAACTTATTGTGGTGGCTTCTCTTGTTGATTGGGATGCGGCCTCAGAAGTTGTGGTGCAGGGGCTTAATTGCTCTGTGGCATGAGGGATCTTCCTGGACCAGGGATTGAACCCTTGTCCCCTACATTGGCAGGAGGATTCTTAACCACTGGACCACCAGGGAAATCCCAGCTTTTTTTTTTAAATGGAGTTTAAAGAAACAGAAGTTTACATCTCAGAAAATGTCAATAGTAAATCTCGCATGGTTTCTAAAGAATCTCTATGGAGCTTTGGAAGTTAGACCAAAGTGCTCCTGAGGTGTAGGAGTGTGAGCATGTCAACAGAAAAATACTTCAGCCTGGTTTTAATCAGACAAGCGGCTCTTCCACAACAGGCAATTCCGTAGCAAATATCAAACAAACAAATTTTCTATGCTTAAAAACTTGGCATGGTTTAGTCAAATCTAGTCTCCATCTGGTTATATGATGGAATCAACAGGGAAATTTTTTAAAGTACTTATGCCTGACTCCCCACCCCTAGAGGTTCAAATGTGAATTATCTTGGCCATAGCCCAGGCATTAGTATACTTTTTCAGATAAAAAGATGTTTCTAATATGCAGTCAGGATTAAGAACTGATCTCATCGGAACTTCTTTATTTTTCAAGTAGGACCAGAGAGATCTCGATAGATAATAAAAATGTCACATACATAATACAACACAATATGCATTCACATACACCTACTAATGGAAATAAAATGCACTTAGAAAATTTAAAAAAATAATAATAATTCAAGCTTGACATTTTACAAGGAGGCAAATTGGATCAGATAATGTAATTAGCCAGCAATAAATCTGACAGAAGGCAGAAAAAAGAAGCTACCTGATGATAGCCACATGGGAGGCTTTCACATATTGCAATTTATGACATTCTCCTTTATCTTAGGTTTATTGTATTATCTCCTTGTCTTTTCTCCATCTGCACTCCTGGGACAAAAGGGCTGCTGGAAATCTTTTATAATTATTGCAGTAGCTCTAGCTCTAAAAGGAAGACAGGTGGGGTTTACGGGAGCAAAGAGGCAGTGCATTCTTCCAGACTGGACAGAGGAGTGTCCTTCTCAGGAGCAAGCACAGTAGGTGCTCAGGCTGCCACGGGCATTTTTGCTGTTCAGCAATAACACTAAATCTGCTTTGTACCCTCCCTCCAAGACATGCACGTGGGAAGCTTTGGTGATCACTGCAATTTTCTGTGCATTAGAAGAGGTTTCAACTCTGAGTTCCTTTGACATGGTGGGCTGTGGTTCTTGGTTCCTGGAAGGTTACGTTGATGTCTGGAATAGAACGGGTCTTCTCAAACTCTACCGTGAATGAGAATCACACAGAGAGCTTGCTATAATGCAAATGCTGACTCAGAAGTTAAGGGAGGGGGGCCTGAGATTCTGTATTTCCAATCAAATCCCAACCTATACCAGTGTGATTGGATTGTGGATCATACTTCTTTATTTTTTTACTGGAGCATAATTGATCAACCACGTCGTGATAGTTTCAGGTATACACCAAGGTGATTCAGTTATAAATATACACATATTGGTTCTTTTTTCAAGTTCTTTTCCCATTTGGTTATTACAGAATATTGAGCAGTGTTCTCTGTGCTCTACAGTAGGTCCTTGTTGGTTATTTACTTTTAAATAGTAGTGTGTCCTTTGACAGAGAAAATGGTTTCTTTGCAAGCAGTCCAAAGATGGTCCATGGAGTTGCAGCCTACACCCAGGTCTCTGCTCCAGTGTTGTTGCACTTATGCAACAGGGTGTGGATCCATACCTTGCTGGGCTTTCCACATCCTCCTCCTCAATGAAGAGTCTTCAGGGTTCCTCTGCAATAATTAAGCAGCATCTCTGGTTCCAGAGTCTCTTCATGATCTGGCACTGAGACACATGGAACATGTGGCCAGTGGTTGCTGGTGACCACGTGAGACTGGCCAGTCGAGTCCCTGTCGAGGCTGTGCATTCAAGGGACAGACGCAGGCAGCATCTGCTCTGACAAAGCCCCTGAACACCTGCTAGATTTCTCTGTGGGGTCAGGGAAGAGACCATCCTCCAGAAGGTGCTGGGAGAAGTGGAACTGTTACGTGGATGAGCAGTTCTAGCCCAGGGATGGCAGGCTGGCATGTGCCAGGGATGGTGGCAGAGGCCACCTCACTCCTGGTGACAGGCTAGTATTTCTGTTCCATGTGTCTTATCAGTCAGCTGTTCCAGCTTTCCAGCATCAGAAGAAATGAAGGCTGCATGTTTGAAGGGAGCATTGGGGGCTGCTTCTCTGTACTCAAGGGTTCTCCCTCTTTTAGGTCTAAATGAAACTGGCAATAAAGGACCACATGTCAGGAGAAAAGGTTCGGCTCTGGCTTGGCCAGAGTCAAAAAGGATAAACTTGAAGCCCCAGCGAATAAACCTGAGGGTTGCTATAGTAACCTTAAGAGTTGGGCCAGAGCTGGGACAGGGGCTCTTTCCTGGGCTAAGGCTGGGCAGACCCGGGGAAACAGCCCTCCTCTCCTCGTCCAGCTGAATTGAGGTGAACACAGGGCAGAGGGGAGGATGAGAGAGTCCCTCCCAGCGCAGCCTCCAGGTGGGCCTCAGGAAGGTGGGTGAGGGACCTTTGATGTGCTCTGGGATCTTAGACTTGAGTAGGAAAGGAGTGGGGTGCTACAGCCTCCGGAAAGAACAGGCTTTGTGGTGAGTCAGTCATGCCGTCCTTAGCTTTCAGGGTGCACATGACCACTCTGTCCCTGCAGCGTAGTAGCCAAGCCAACAGTCACAATTGCCTGGTGACATCTTCATCATTATACTGGCTTCCCAGGTGGTGCTAGTGGTAAAGAACTTGCCTGCCAGTGCGGAGACATAAGAGACGTGGCTTTGATCCCTGCTTTGGGAAGATCCCCTAGAGGAAGGCATGTTAACCCACTTCAGTTTTCTTGCCTGGAGAATCCCACGGGCAGAGTGGTCTGGTAGGCTATAGTCCATGGGGTCACAGAGAGTTGGACACAACTCTGGCAACTTAGCCCACACACACATACCTTTATACATACACACACACACACACACACACACACACACACTTATATATAGGCCCTTCCCTGGTGGCTCAGATGGCAAAGTGTCTGCCTGCAATGCAGGAGACCCAGGTTCGATCTCTGGGTTGGGAAGATCCCCTGGAGAAGGAAATGGCAACCCACCCCAGTATTCTTGCCTGGAAAATTCCATGGATGGAGGAGCCTGGTAGGCTACAGTCCATGGGATCACAAAGAGTCTGATGCAACTGAGTGACTTCACTTCCACTTTCACTTATATATATATATTATCCTCCCACCTTTTAAGAGACGCTTACTTCTTGGAAGAAAAGTTATGACCAGCCTAGATAGCATATTGAAAAGCAGAGACATTACTTTGCCGACTAAGGTCTGTCTAGTCAAGGCTATGGTTTTTCCTGTGGTCATGTATGGATGTGAGAGTTGGACTGTGAAGAAGGCTGAGTGCCGAAGAATCGATGCTTTTGAACTGTGGTGTTGGAGAAGACTCTTGAGAGTCCCTTGGGCTGCAAGGAGATCCAACCAGTCCATTCTGAAGGAGATCAACCCTGGGATTTCTTTGGAAGGAATGATGCTAAAGCTGAAACTCCAGTACTTTGGCCACCTCATGCGAAGAGTTGACTCATTGGAAAAGACTCTGATGCTGGGAGGGATTGGGGACAGGAGGAGAAGGGGACGACCGAGGATGAGATGGCTGGATGGGATCACTGACTCGATGGACAGAAGTCCGAGTGAACTCCGGGATTTGGTGATGGACAGGGAGGCCTGGCGTGCTGCGATTCATGGGGTCACGAAGAGTCGGACACGACTGAGCGACTGAACTGAACTGAACTCTCTCCCATTATTCCACTCCTCCCCCTCCCTTTTTTCCATGGAATCAGTGCTGTGATCCAATGTCTTTCTCTCATGTTACAGGAGTTTAATCATCTTATTTATTTACCTTTCTAACTTCTAGCCCAGAGAGTCTCTGAAATATTCTTGAGACATTTTAGTTACATATACAGAATAGAAACACTTATTTATTAGCTTGGAAATCTATGTGTAAGATATAAAAATGAAGAGAATGTTCCTATGTTTAAAAATATATTCTGTGTTCAGAAATAAAATATGTCAGGAGATGCAGATCCCCCTCTGAACTTATTTACTGAAACTGTGCTTCCTCTAATACACTAAGTCATTGATGCCACACCCAATACTTTACAATACTAAACTTTACAATAAAGGTCTTTAGTATTCTTACCAGGACTGAGAATCTGAAAGAAAACATGGTGTGTGGGTAGAAATCTGGGGTTTCATTTGTAAAATAAGTAACTAAGAATCAGATCATAGGCAAAGGTTGGTGTACTCCATGTGAACTGGTGAACAATAACCAATTCCTTATGTAGCTGTTGTTTAGTTGCTAAGTCATGTCTGACTCTTTGCAACCCCATGGACTGTAGCCTACCAGGCTCCTCTGTCCATGGGATTTCCCAGGCAAGAATACTGGAGTGGATTGCCAATTTCTTCTCTAAATTCGTTCTGAGTCAGGATTTGTACCGAAGCTCTTCCACACTTTGTGCCTTTAATTATATGGCCGTCTCTTTTTTTATTCCTCTTTACTGTTTATAGTAAAAAACATTAACTCCTACATCAAGGTCAGTTAGTTTTTAAAGGAGACCAAAGAGAAAAATTTTTATACTTACACAATGTTGAATTGATCATTTATTAATTTGACTTTATTGTAATACTATAGTTCCAACCATATAAAATTTTCATTATTGTTAGTCGAAATGATTGAATATGTTAATAACGTTTAACTACTAATTCCAAAGGAAGAGTCAGGAAGACAGGGATCAGCAATTTGGTTAGTAAACAGCTTTGCCACTTTGTAATCTATTTTACTTTAAAATAGATGTTGATACTTGTTATGCAAATTGTCTCTGAATAAGACCTTAATGAAATTCAGTTCCTATCCTCTATGGGACATTCCAGGGAAAATGACCTTGTTTACTGCACATCAAATAAAAATGTTAACAAAAAACTATTTTACATACCAACTATCAATAACCAAAGTAGGCATATGTCCTGATCTGAGGCTTTCTTGCTCTTCTTTCAAGACATTCTAGTCACTGAGTCTTGGAAAATCCTTACTTGGGAATCTTGGAGTGTAACCTCAGGCTTCTTAGGTGACGCTAGTGGTAAAGGACTTGCCTGCCAATGCAGAAGAGATAAAGGGATGAGGGTTCGATCCTTGGGTCAGGAAGATCCCCTGATCCCTGGGTTGGGAAGATCTCCTGGAGAAGGAAATGGCAACCCACTCCAGTATTCTTCCCTGGAGAATCCCATGGACAGAGGAGCCTGGCAGAGTACCGTCCATGGAGTCACACAGAGTTGGATATGACTGAAGCAGCTTAGCAGAGAATGTAACTCACCAGAACGTCCTGACTAGCTGGTGAGAAGGGCAAGAGGCAGACTAGAGAAAGAATATTTACTGATGATCCTCTAGGATTTCACCCAAAGGACCTGAGAATTACTACTTCAAGGGTCTTTGAAGGCAGACAGGTAGTAAACCTTGACTTTCTCTAAGTCTAAATAAGTCCCCAAGATACAGCATGGTACGGTCCTGGTCTCTATTACTTTTTATTGCTCTTCTTGAAAGTTTTCAACTTTCTCAAGACAATATTCTTCTTAAAACCTTTAAAGGACTTTATTATCTGTGCATGATGATATTCTTCATTTATAAGAAATTTTCTTTAAATATATTACTTCTCTGTCTTTTGTCAGTTAAATTATTTTTCATAACCATAATTCACCCTGGGAATTTTTTCAATCTGATAATGACAACTCAGAGTTGTTAAAGGCAGTTAACGCTTACTCATATTCCTAACAACTACCAAGGTGTGTCCTTATTAGACTCCAATGCTCTCACTGTTGTGTTTTATTACCTAAGCAAGGAAGTAAAAAATTAGTGCCTAACACAATTGGACAGCTTCATTGGTTTTATGTAGTGAATTGCTCAGAAGATGAACATTACCAAGCCAGGAAATTCTTATTCTCTTTTCAGAAAAAAATATTCACAAAGGGTAAATGCCAATTTAATAACTAAATGAGGAGAAAACCTTCTGAAAGCAAGCGTAAAGGATTACTAGACTCTTTATCATGTCCTTAATCAGTGACATTTTAGCCAGTCCTAGAGACGGAATGAATGCGACAACTGATAAGAAGAATGGATGATTTTCAAACAGATTTAAAATCCAGTGTTGCCTCCCCTCAATGTGTTAAGTAAATAAATATTTATGGGGGGGTTAAATTTATAGTATGTCAGATTAGCATTCAGCGTACAAGATAAACAGATACTTTCTAACATAAAGAAGTCTAGAGTCAAGTGGTTAGTCTGGCGGAGGCAAGTGCTCCGATAGGTTTATTTCTAGAAGGAATGGTCAAGCAGTATGGAGTGATAGCAGGGAAATTAGGGGCAAATGGAGACAAGAATTGAGGCTAGGAACAGGAAGTGGTATTTGAGCAGAAACTGGAAAGCTGTGTAGATACTTCCAGCAGCATGAGATACAGGAATGTTTTTGACACAGAAGGAGCTAGGTGTGCAAAGGCACAGGGATGGGAGATGCAGGCACTGTTAGGAGGCAGCCTCGGTGATGGGCGTGAGGGATGAGTCAGCAGCGGGATTATCTGTGCAGTGTGTGTGTGTGCTCAGTAACTCAGTCCTGTCCGATTCTTTGCATCTCCATGGACTGTTCCCTGCCAGACTCCTCTGCCCATGAAATTTTTCCAGGCAAGAATACTGGAGCGGCTTGCCATTTCCTACTCTAGGACTTGAACCCAGGGATTGAACCTGTGTCTCTTGCCCTTCCTATATTAGCAGATAGATTCTTTACCACTGCACCACCTGGGAAGCCCAGCATAGGGACCTTGTTAAATACTTTGCATGCATTATCTTCTTTAATTATAAGAACAGTTCTATGAAATAGGTACTAACTTTACCTCCATTTTGCAGCAAGGAAAAAAAAAAGGCTGAAATATAGATATCAGAGTCCTGAAACTCTTAACTTGAATGGTGAAAGTTCTTGTATGGCAACAAAGTAAGTTTTGATTACTCTTTTCTCTATAAAGGGATGACGGTAAATAGTGTAGGCTTTGGCAGTTGCACAGGGATGCTCCCATTTATAAATTTATGTTGTAAATTATATCCTGTTCCTCCTTCTTCTCTCTGCACCCACCCTCCTCTTTCCTCTTCCTTTTAGGATTGTAAGAAACATTTTTAGGTCATAGAATACAATAAGCCATGAGCTACATTTGACCCTAGAGCTCTAGATTGCCAAGGATGCGTGTGTGTGCTCAGTCACTCAGTCATGTCTGACTCATCGCCACCGCGTGGACTTTTTCCAAGGATCAGTCAGTCAGTTCAGTTGCTCAGTCATGTCCAACTCTTTGGGGCCACATGTGTTGCAGCATACCAGGCTTCCCTCTCCATCACCAATCCCAGGAGCTTGCTCAAACTCAAGTCCATTGAGTCAGTGATGCCATCCAACCATCTCATCCTCTGTCATCCCCTTCTCCTCCTGCCTTCAATCTTTCCTAGCATCTGAGTCTTTTCCAAGGAGTCAGTTCTTCACATCAAGTGGCCAAAGCATTGGAGTTTCAGCTTTAGCATTAGTCCTTCTGATGAATATTCAGAGTATTCAGGTTGCCAAGGGTAGCCTGGGAGGATTTTGAGGTGAGGAAAGAGAAAATATGAATTACAATCTAAATATACAACCAGGGCTAGAATGTGGAAGTTTCCCAGGTGATACTAATGGTAAAGAACCCACCTGCCAATACAGGAGATGCAAGAAATGTGAGTTTGATCCCTGGGTTGGGAAGATCCCCTGGAGAAGGGAATGGTTACCCACTCCAGTCTTCTTGCTGGGAGAATTCCCTGGACAGAGGAACCTGGCAGGCTACTATCCATGGGGTTGCAAAGAGTTGGACACAACTGAAGGAACTTAGCATACACGCATACTGTAAGTGGGTGAAATATGATATAAAATAGACTGTAAGCAAGCTATAAATTGTCCTGGTCAGATATCGTGAGGTCAGAATGGAGAGACAGTGAAATTCAAGAGGACTTTAGTAGTTCATTGTTTGCAAGATATGAATGAGAGGGAAAAAAACAGTACAGGTCATATATGTCTGGACTAGACACACCAGTGGATGAAGAGTGGGTGGGTAACAGTTGGTTTTCCTCCAGATACTCCAATCCTTGTTCTTAATGGTCTACAGAGCAGGATGGGGCTCCCTCAATTTTCTGTGCCCTCAGAATTCAGCAGAGGTTCTAAAGACAGTTTGTATTTACTACAGTCTTGTGAAAAGTACATGAATAAATGAGTGAGTGAATGCTTTCTTCCCTAAGGGGAAAAAAACTAAATGATTATTCTGAAAAAGAATTGCTAACAAAAATAAAAGCTGCCAAATATGAGGTTTTTATATACATGTCTCTTATCCAACCACACTCGGGGTCTTTAGTGGAAACTGTGAACTTAGATATCAGAAAGAGAAAAACACTCGAGTTTAGATCAAAATGATGATTTTAAATTGGAGAAGTACTTAGATAAAGCACCGTGGGGCAGCCTTTTCTGATTCACACTTGACATCAGTTTAAAAGATGATTCAATAGCATAGGGGACAGCTGACGTAGAGAGTTAGGAAAGGATGTCAGTAATTTTGTGAGATACCAAGGTTCCTCTTATAGCCCTCACATCAAGTTGACAGGGCAGATAGAGAGAGATCTGAATGAACATCTTATCAGAGCTCTTGTCAGTGTTTTAATTTATTCTGTAAATACTCCTGATATTAACTTCACGTATATAAACATGAAGTCTAGAAATTTGTTAAAACTTGTATCAGTCTTTAAGAGTTTCTAAACTGAATAACTTTTCAAAAATGAAATTCTTCCTCTTTGGAGTAGTGTCCCTTTTATTTTTTATCATGTCCTTGGATGTGGGTTTCATTAATAATGTTAACATTCATTTTGTGTAATAGTTCTATATAGTTACTAACCCTGCTTGAAATATGAAATCTTTAAAATGTGACTGTGTTTATTACAAATTTTGAGACTAGTTGCTTTTCATCTCCAAATCTGTTGAGTTGGATGAATTTTCCCCTGTTTTCAGGTTTGACACATAATGATTAATTTTCTGGATCCCTGTTACAAGAATTAGTTGAGATCTTGCCAATTGACAGGCACTGTTCCGTGCAGTGGTGTTACATTTATAAATAGGATAAGGATAGAGGAAAGTTCTGAATACATGGATTATACATGCTAGAGCCAATCTGTTTACTACAGTAGCTACTAGCCACACGTGCTATTTAATTTAAACTAAATAAAGTTAAAATTTGTTTTCTCAATCATATCTCATTCCAAGTGCTCAAAAGCCATACATGACAAGGGCTATCATATCAGAGGGTGAAGATTTATAACCTTTTGCTGCATGTGAGCTTACCTCTATTATCTCACTTAAAGTTTTTGTAAATGAGTTTCATGAAGGGAATGAACCATGACATATTTCAGCCCAGTGGCTCTCTGTAACTGCTACATCAGTAGATTTCATATATCCTTACAAATGACTTTTGATTCTTTTCTTTGTGTCTCTTTTTATCTCTTTCTTAAAGAGTATTGGGCAAAACAATTAGCTGTCTGATGTCCTTAGTTTTCATAACATTCACATTAAGCTCTTATAAACCTTTACAGAGTACAAAATCAATGTTGAGACTTTGTCAGGATTATTTTGTCTGCTTCTTTTAAGTGAACTATTGAATGCACCTCAAGTAATTCCAGTGTATGTATGAGAGAAGAAACTAAATCAAAGTCTGAGTCTAAAGTCTGAGAGATGAGGCTGATCATTAGCAAACCCATAAAAGGAAGCTGGGATAAAAGGGCAAGTAATCTGAAAAGCAGACAAGCATGAAGATCTCAGGATAAACATTCTGAGAATGTAAACAACTTGTTTAGAAAAGAAAGAAAGAAAGAAAAGGCATATGCCAAAAAATTAAAAAGTTCAGAAGCATAGACAGATTAATTGGATTCACAGAGAAAAAGGAATCACAGAGCTGTCATATTCAGTCAAGAGATAAAATGTTGTTTGGATCTATGATAGGGAGAAAGGCATTAAAGCGATAGAAAGGGTCTGTGCATGTCAGCACCATCCTTTCAAATCTCATGGCTTAGACATAATCACACCAATTTAAAGCAAGTGCCAGTTACAACTCTGGAAATTGACTATTTGGAGATCTCCATCACCCTTGGGTGACATATTCACAGTTTCCAGATAGGGCATTATGTTTAGGGACATATCATAAATAAGAATAGCACTCCAACATGACTCAAATAATTCAACAGTATTCGCCTACACATAGAGGAGAAATTGTTCCCATTCAGACAGGAAGCCAAATAATGGAGGCAGAGAGAATGAACATTACAGAGTAGTCTTCTTAGGAATGTGAAACATACCCAACTTGTGCAAGACAATCAAACCCATGAGCAAGTCAGGTTAGCAGGACCGAGAACACTGTCTCTTCAGTTCAGTTCAGTTCAGTTCAGTCGCTCAGTCGTGTCCGACTCTTTGCGACCCCATGAATCGCAGCACGCCAGGCCTCCCTGTCCATCACCATCTCCCGGAGTTCACTCAAACTCACGTCCATCAAGCCCGTGATGCCATCCAGATCCTCGGTCATCCCCTTCTCCTCCTGCCCCCAATCCCTCCCAGCATCAGAGTCTTTTCCAATGAGTCAACTCTTCCCATGAGGTGGCCAAAGTACTGGAGTTTCAGCTTTAGCATCATTCCTTCCAAAGAAATCCCAGGGCTGATCTCCTTCAGAATGGACTGGTTGGATCTCCTTGCAGTCCAAGGAACTCTCAGGAGTCTTCTCCAACACCACAGTTCAAACGCATCAATTCTTCAACGCTCAGCTTTCTTCACAGTCCAACTCTCACATCCATCCATGACCCTGGAAAAACCATAGCCTTGACGACAACTTTTGTTGGCAACGTAATGTCTCTGTTTTTTAATGTGCTGTCTAGGTTGGTTATAACTTTTCTTCCAAGGAGTAAGCATCTTTTAATTTCATGGCTGCAGTCACCATCTGCAG
>SJYQ01001693.1:196724-214188 GCA_006410935.1 Redunca redunca
TTAGATAAATGATAGAGAAGATATGTGTAAATTGAATACACTAATTAGATAAATAAGAATAAATAACTAAGGGAATTATTGTGACAGATTACAAATATTATAAGTCTTGAAATAATATGAATAATGACTCATCCGATGAGTAGATGTGAAATGTTGTGTAGGAGTAGAGACTTTATCACACATGACACAAGATCTATTTGTAGTTCAGCTCCTAAAATTGAAGAAGGCATTTACAAAGCCGTATTATTACAGTGTCCTGATATTTCTGCATATTCTTTATTCAAAGGGAAGCTTTAGAAACAAATATTTCATGTATCAAAATATTTATCTGGAAGTTCAGCAATTATTTTCAGCTTTAAAAAATAAATATATAATGATTTCAAATGGTGATGTTATATCTGTATCTAATATAAATCTAGCAAAGTAATGCTCAAAATTGTCCAAGCCAGGCTTCAACAGTATGTGAACCGAGAATATCCAGATATTCAAGCTGCATTTAGAAAAGGCAGAGGAACCAGAGGTCAAATTGCCAACATCCGTTGGATCATAGAAAACATTAGAGAGTTCCAGAAAAACACATTTCTGCTTTATTGACTATGCCAAAGCCTTTGACTGTGTGGATCACAACAAACTGTGGAAAATTCTTCAAAAGATGGGAATACCAGACCACCTTACCTGCTTCCTGAGAAATCTGTATGCAGGTCAAGAAGCAACAGTGAGAACTGGACATGGAACAACAGACTGCTTCCAAATTGGGAAAGGAATACTTCAAGGCTTTTTTAACTTCTATGCAGAATGCTGCTGCTGCTGCTAAGTCGCTTCAGTCATGTCCGACTCTGTGCAACCCTATAGACAGCAGCCTACCAGGCTCCTCCAATCCTGGGATTCTCCAGGCAAGAACAATGGAATGGGTTGCCATTTCCTTCTCCAATGCATGAAAGTGAAAAGTGAAAGCAAAGTTGCTCAGTTGTGTCCAACTCTTTACGACCCCATGGACTACAGCCTACCAGGCTACTCCATCCATGGGATTTTCCAGGCAAGAGAACTGGAGTGGGTTTCCATTACCTTCTCCTTCTATGCAGAAAACATCATACCAAATGCTAGGCTGGGTGCAGCACAAGCTGGAATCAAGATTGCCGGGAGAAATATCAGTAATCTTAGATATGCAGATGATACCACCCTTATGGCAGAAAGTGAAGAAGAACTAAAGAACCTCTTAATCAAAGTGAAAGAGGAGAGTGAAAAAGCTGGCTTAAAACACATTCAAAAAGTGAAGATCATGGCATCCAGTCCCATCACTTCATGGCAAATAGATGGGGAAACACTGGAAACAATGGCTGACTTTATTTTGGGGGGCTCCAAAATCACTGCGGATGGTGACTGTAGCCATGAAATTAAAAGACACTTGCTCCTTGGAAGAAAAGTTGTGACCCACCTAGACAGCATATTAAAAAGCAGAGACGTTACCTTGCCAACAAAGGTCCATCTAGTCAAGGCTATGGTTTTTCCAGTGGTCATGTATGGATGTGAGAGTAGGATCATAAAAAAAGCTGAGCACCAAAGAATTGATGGTGTTGCTTAAACCCATGTCCATTGAGTCAGTGATGCCATCCAACCATCTTGTCCTCTGTCATCCACTTCTTTCCCAGGATCAGGGTCTTTTCTAACGAGTCAGGTCTTTGCATCAGGTAGCCAAGGTACTGGAGTTTTAACATAAGCATTAGTCCTGTGGTGTTGGAGAAGACTCTTGAGAGTCCCTTGGACTGCAAGGAGATCCAATCAGTCAATCCTATAGGAAATCAGTCCTAAATGTTCATTGGAAGGACTAATGCTTATGTTAAAAGTCCAATACCTTGGCCACCTGATGCAAAGAACTGACTTGTTAGAAAAGACCCTGATCCTGGGAAAGAAGTGGATGACAGAGGACAAGATGGTTGGATGGCATCACTGACTCAATGGACGTGGGATTAAGCAAGCTCTAGGAGTTGGTGATGGACAGGAAAGCCTGTTGTGCTGCAGTCCATGGGGGTTGTAAACAGTCAGAAATGACTGTGTGACTGACATAAACTGAATCTATCTGGCTTTAGAATTATTTACTATAATTTATTTAGGAATATTACTGATGTGACTTTAAGTAGTACCATAAAGCAGGAACTGAGCAATGAGAAGAGGGAAATAAGTCCTAGGAACTGTATAGCTTCAAAGAAAATCAGAGATACATGTGTTAAAGTGAATAAAGTGTGGTATCAAAACATAATATCTAAAAGATTTCATATATTAAAGCAAAACATGCATACATTTCTCTTTCATTTACTCAGGACAAAGATGTGATGTACTTTCAATTTTGCTTACACATTTCAAAGTATGTTCTAGGATAAAGGATAATACACGTGGCTATATTTCTTATTTGTATTAAAATAATTTTCCTTTGTAATAACTGTTGCTAAAGTTCCACATGACACGGAAAGTTGATTTTCACTTCGTACCTGGCAACGCTGATAAATGCTGCTTGACCCACTTGCCAGTGGGAGGTACATTAAGTAGAAGGTGTCTGTGACAAAGTAGTAGCAGCATCAGCAGAAGATTAATGCTGAAGCTGTAGAATGACAGAGATATGAGGCCAGAACCCTGGAGGAGCCATGGGCAGCCTGCAGCATGTTGGACCATAAAGTGAGCGCAACTGCAGAGGATAAGTACAAACGCCCAAATGTCAGGAAACAGTTACGAAGCAAGATAAGTCATCAAAGTTAATGTGAAAGATAACGTCGTGAGCCTCTGTGAAGATAAATATTTAAGCTTTATCTATGTAGTCTATGCAGGTGGAGAAATGATGAGCTGTGAAACAAAAGTATGGTGTTAGTATCTTAGTTGGGTAAGTCAGTTTCTGATGAGTGCTGTAATAAACTATGACAAACTGAGTGAGTGTCTTCAAAGAACATGCATTTATTGTCTTACAATTCAGGAGGTCACACATCTGAAAAGGGGTTTCCGGGTTAAAACCAAGGTGATAGGAAAGCTATGTTTCTTTCTTGAGACTTTCAGAGAATATCTGTTTTCTTGCCTTTTCCAGCTTTGGGGCATTCGCTGTTTTATGAGAGCTCATCTCCCTTGGTTCTACCTGCAAAGTCAGGAGTTTAGCATCTTCAAGCTTCCATCTGTCCATTCTCTTCTTTTTGACTGCCCTCTTTCTTAAAAAGACCCTTGCAATGACAATGAGCCCGCACAGATAATGTAGAATAATTTCCTTATTGTAAAGTCAGCTGAGGAGTAACCTGCTTCCATCTGCAACCATAATTAGTCTCTGCCGTGTAACAGATCATATGCCCAGGTTCCGGGGATTCAGACACGGACATCTTTAAAGGATCATTATTCTGTACCACAATGGGTTTGAAACTGGAAATTAGAATTTGATGCCCATACTTAATCCATCTCGAATTTTATGGTTATGTTGCAAGAAGGGGAACCCCTTCCAGAAACTCGTGAGTGGGCTCTTAGGTCTAACACTTGAAAATGAGTTGTCCGAGGAGACACACTTGCTGATAAATCAAGGCTTTACTAGGAAGGGGCTCCAGGCAGAGAGCAGGAGAATAAGGGAACCCTGGAGAACTGCTCCACTACGTGGCTCACAGTCTCAGGTTTTATGGTGATGGCATTAATTTTGGGGTTGTCTCTGACCAATGACTCTGACTCAGGGTCCTTCCTGAGGTGATTCCAGCGAGGAGGATTCTGGGAGCTCTGTGGGACATATGGACAGGTGTCTCCTCTCTCCTTTTGACGTTTTCTGCATTTTCTGGTTGGTGCTATTTTATCAATTCTATGTTCCTTACCAGGACATCCTATCACAAGATAATTCACGCAAGTGGTAACTGTCATGCCTGGCCAGGGCGGGTGTTTTCAATGAGTGGTTCCCCTAATAGTTATACTTTGTAGGTGAAACTCTGTGTTCCCTCAACTCTACTAGAAACTTTTAAAACCCTATTTTTTTTCTAACAATACAGCTGTGAAGTCATGAGACTGGATGAAAACCAAAAATATATGAGTGTAAACACCAACGAGGAAAGGACGAAAGATTTCTGGTGCAGAAAAATATTAGGAGGTCATGTCAAAAGACTTAAGCCAGTCAATGAGACTTAAAAAGGAACTCCCCAAGATTGAGGAGGCAAGTAGAGAGAGCTTCCCCTCCTGGACACAGGGAAGTCAGTGCAGCGTGCAGGGCTGGAGACAATGGCGTTAAATGCCTGCTGATGAGCCCTTGAGATGAAATCTGGTAACTGAGTGTTGCATTTATCACTGGCCTTCTCCACGACAAAGGAATTGGCTCTGGGCACTTGAGAAAATGGTTCCTATTATCCAAAAGCACTCTGTAAGAGTGCTGCTGTAATAAGCTTTCCCTCCTGCAGCTGTCTCAGCCTTACAGGGTTTAAACAGGTGGGTCCACTAGAAGCTATCACAGGTCACCTAGCTCCCTTGGCTTCCTGTTAGATTAAGCATTTTAATAAGTTGCTTCAGTCATGTCCAACTCCTTGCGACCCCTTGGACTGTAGCCCGCCAGGCTCCTCCGTCATTTAGGCAAGAATACTGGAGTGGGTTGTTATGCCCTCCTCCAGGGGATCTTCCTGACTCAGAGATCAGACCCAAGTCTCTTTACGGCTCCTGCATTGGCAGGTGGGTTTTTTTTTTTTTTTTTTTTTTACCACTGGTGCCACCTGGGAAGCCCCTTAATAAGAGCTTAATGTGTTTTTAATGGATTAATAAGTACTCCCTGAGTATATGAAATGAAGGTCTGAGACTCACTAGTGACCCCCAGCACATAGCCTCCCTAGGCTGAGTCATCTCTGATATAGCAGATCACAGCTGGTGAGTGGGTTTGGTTGCTGTGTAAAGTGAAAGGTCAGTGGCTCAGTTGTGTCTAACTCTTCTTGCGATCCCATAGATTGTAGCCCGCCAGGCTCCTCTGTCCATGGAATTCTCCAGGCAAGAATACTGGAGTGGGTAGCCATTCCTTTATCAAGGGGATCTTCCTAACTCAGGGATTGAACCCACGTCTCCCGAATTGCAGGCAGATTCTTTACCACCTGAGCAACCAGAAAAGCCCTTGCTCCCTGACATCCTTCTTAAGATAGACTGACTGTGCACCCTGGGCTGCTAACGTGACCCTGGACGCTGACCTACAGTCCTTGGAAGAGCACGCTGAGGAGCGTGATGTTCATTTCGCCCTGGCTTTTTCCTTTACTTTGTCCAGCTGCTATGGCAGGCTACTTGGCGCCTTGGAAACTTCAGAACCGAGGGGCTGGGACATCTTTTCCAACCTGCGCCAACCGAAGTTGAAGTTCTAGCCAGACCCATAGCACAGCCTAATGCACTAAGTCAATATTCTGAAACATCCCAAGTATAGACTCCTGCTCTTTCTCCTTGTCTCTCATTGCCTAGTTGCTGGTACCACAAGAAACTGGAATAGTTCATTTTTTCACTCCCATGTATATACATAAAATTATATTTATGAAATATTCAGGAAATTTTTCCACCAACAGTCACTCATTTGCTCTCATGTTAGATACATCACTGGAAAGATAAAGTGATGTTCCTTAACTTCTTCCTTGTCTTCTGTAACAGAAGAAACAATTAAAGCATTGCCCAGATTTGTTCTTTCTCACTCCTTCTCACTGGTGTAGCCTCAACAAGGTATTCCATCACATAACCATGGACTAAATTGCAGTTAATTCATAAATTGAATAAACATTCCTTCTGAGTACCCCCTTGGCGCAGACACATACACAAATGGCATTCGATCATGCTGATCTTCTTTGGTTTCAAATAACCACTTCACTGTGAGTAACAGGAATCAGAGTGGTGCAGTCAGTCATGAGCTGGTTCTGAAAATACCTAGTAAAGTAAAGTCACTCAGTCGTGTCCGACTCTTTGTGACCCCGTGGACTGCAGCCCACCAGGCTCCTCAGTCCATGGGATTCTCCAGGCAAGAATACTGGAGTGGGTTGCCATTTCCTTCTCCAGGGGATCTTCCCAACCCAGGGATCGAACCTGGGTCTCCCGCATTGGAGGCAGATGCTTTAACCTCTGAGCCACCAGGGAAGCAGTACCTAGCTGTAATACAATTAACACTAACATGAAGAAGGGATATTATCCAAGGCAACCTAGTCTTTTTAAAAACAAGTTACCACAGAGGTGTTTTCTTTTATGATTCTAACATTTTATGTTGGGATATAGAGAGAAGATGATGCAGACTGTGCCATGCCCATAGCGCAGGGAACGTGGGCTAGTGTATGAACTCTGGGAAGTTTGTATTATAGACTGATGTTTGAGCCCCTGTGTGCCACCTGTAGGTGAAGCAAAATAGCTGCCACCAGTCCTGGGTCCTTTTTGTTCCCTTCAGCATTAGTGGGTGCCTCCTGTCTTTAAAATAAATTAGAGCTGCACGAATTATGCTCAGCAGCATCCCACATTAAATTCTCCTCTTCCTGTCAGTTCACAGTGCTGTTCCTAGTACCCAGGGGAAACTGAGGAAACCTCAAGCCAGTGACAAATGACAAGTTTTATGGAATCAGCAATGTAATATAGACAGGATTTTGAATATGTTTCTCAGTTGCAGTTTATTTTTATAAATGGTGATTTGAATGTCAAAGCCCAAACTTTAAAACATACAATGACTAACAATAGTGACAGTTGTATATGTATCTGTAGTTCACAGGTGTATACTGATAATGCAACTAAGGATCTAATTGCACTTTCAAACACTGATTGTGCATGCTCTTGTATAGTGATGATATGTCCGTCTGTGTAGTATTTATCCACTGCTTTATAACAAGCTCACAAAAATCAACTCTGTTAAAGGGAAAACAAACGAGCTATATTATATTACCAAGATCATTATGTATTTACTTGGCTCCAGGCTTTACTTAAAGGTACTTTTCAAACACAAAAATGACCTTCATATATCTTCAAACTGTGGGAACTGAGTAAAAATTATTTGATTAATTAGCCAATTAACTCTGAATATAGCACTTACTCATCTGCATATTAAAAACCCATTAATAGGTCATGATAGAATTTAGTACCTATAAATTAATCAAAAGAAAAAAATTTGTCCAAAGGAGGGAAAATATTTTCAAAGGTAATCATGTAAAACAGGATGAAAGTGAAAATAGAGATACAGTCAGTGTAGGGACTTGAAAGAGTACTAAATTTAGGAGTCACCTGGACTCCACTAGGGTCAGGAATTCAAACTCCATCCTCTACAGCTTCCTCATCAGTAAAACATGATTTAAAGCACCAGAGTGCCAAGATTTTACACTTGCACTTATGATGGAATGGTAAGTAATGGTGACTTTGGACAATGACTTGATTTCATTTTCTCCTGGACTCTATTCCAGCTTCAGTCATTTCACCCATCTCATTATCAATCTCTGTCTTCCTTGGGCTCTTTTATTTATTCTCTTTAATATAGAATGAAACATAGGATAGTGAATTATTCACAACTCCTACCCTAGAATCTTTATTGATTCATTTATTCAACTTAACACTTGGTTGGCTTGAGGAAGTTATTTAACTTTCTAGTTCCCAGTTTCTGAATACATAAACTTGAAGTATCTGAATTATCTTTCCCAGACAATTTATGTAATAGTTAAGTGAAATTGCTTATATAAAACACTTGATACCGTGACTAGTATGAGGTCATCAGTACAAAAATATAACTGTATTCTTTTATCCTTACTTTCATTTTTACTTGCATTCATTTTCTTCATACATATCTGTTGAGTTCTGTTATATGTTAGGCATCCTACCAAATTTGATAAAGTGTGAAGTTAAAACTGGGTTCCTACTTCCAAGTTAACTCACAGTTAACCAATAAATCATTAAATGAAATGATTCTATTATTAAAAATTTAACACATTGAGAAAGGCTGAATGAATGATTCAATGAACACCTGTTTATCCATCACCTAGATTCTTCAGTCATCAATTTTCTACTAATTTTGTTTGCCTTTTCTACATACATATATATGTATTTGCTCAATCATTAAACTAAATAATTTTGTAATGTTCATATTTTAAATGTTCAGGATAACAAACACAATGAATTACAGAAGGAGTGCTGGCTTTAAAGGCTTGGCTCGCCCCCTCCCTGGGACCTTTCTGACATTCTGTGCAGCTGTCTAACTGGGAGCCTAACCACAGAGGATGGGCTTCAAGCAACAGGACAGCCATGAGCATGAGAAGGGGCTTCACAAAGTACGTGCTTATAATGGGAACCCAAATTTCATTACTGTTGCTAACACTTAACACTTATTTTATGGCTTAGCATTTCTTTTTATACACAAAAACTTTTCAGTGCTTAGAATTCCTAAACATCTTAATCCTTTCGACAAGGCATATAATCCTCTTTGACCTGGCATATAAAACTTGAAATATATCGTCTACCTTGCACATTTGAAATAATAACTAAGCCAAATAATTTACACTGTGGCTAGCCTATAGTATATATATAACAATTTATACTTTCCTAAGTATCTTGGGCTATGGAAGATCATGTAGAATATTTAGTAAGCGTGGTTCAAATTAGAGTTTAGAAAAGTGTTGGGGCTTTTAGGGTTTAATAGCGACATCTATCCTTTCCTCTGCATTCAGAATTGAGAAACAGAAGTGGCAATCTGGCTTATGGATATGAATTTTTAATTTTTTAATATAAAAATCTGGATTGTAGGATATGACTTAGATAGGCATTTTGGGCCTCACTGTACACCGCTGCCAAATTGAAGCTACCTGCCAAAACACAGATGTCCCTTGCAGGACTAGGGCCTTCCTCTGGGAGTTTACCTGTTGGGAAGGTAGAAATTGTTTTCCTCTGTGCCCTGAGCATAGACTGGGAGAGAGAGAGACAGATAGACAGACAGACAGAATGGGTCTAATAGAAGAAGCTCCTTAGGTCAAAAGAAACTGTCATCCTGTTGGACTTCACAGTGGGCTTAAAAATTAGCTTGTTTTGGAAGCTCACGTGGCATAAATGTATGATTCCAGGTTAGGTATATTAAAAAACATATTATGCTTTTGTTCTAATAATTTTCTTGCCAATGGTTGACATCATTTATGTTTATGCCAGTTCCTGTCACTATAATTCAATTGAATACAATATGAAATGGATGATACAAGTAATAATTCTTACTGCTGGGTGAATCATAGTGCTTCGTGACATTGGGGTTGTATAATGAATTTTTGAGTTTTAATCTTCCCAAATTTATTCTAGAAACTTCAAGATGTTTATTTAAAGACAGGTTTTGAGACTTTTTTCTTTGGAAGAGACAAATGCCCTTTATTGTAAATGATTTATTTTAGCTAATAGATACAGCAAGCTGTCTTGTTTGAATCCAGTTCTAGTTTTGATGACTTGCTGACATTACCCTAATTGAAGAGTATCATTTCTTGCACATTAAACCTGCAAAGAGTGTTCACAATATTCGAGAGTTCTACCCATCTGTTTATCATGCAAATGATTAAACAACTGAGAAATATTGACTTGCAAATAATCAAATACCTATACCTATCTGGCAAGAGATCTGAGGACTGACTCAGTGCATTCAATTTCCACCCCTCTATCCTTTATCCCTCCTTCCTGTTACATAGATATATTTATGTGCATATATAAAGATGCTCTGCCATGCTAGGTTCATTTTTATATATCAAATTTCTGTGGAACAGAAGGTCACAGTTCTTTTTAGTTTACTCAGTCTTCAAAATGAAAATGCATTGTTAAATAGCAACTATAATTTTCTAATAGTAAAGACTTAAGGGGAGGGAGCTACCAAACAAACCTGTGGTGGAAATTATTCTCTTTCCTTATCATCAACTTCCACCTTTAAACTACTATGTTCCCTGTAAGTGGTAAATCTGGAATTTGTAGTAAACTTCTAGAAAAATAATTCATGGATTTAATTCCCTGTTTTCTAAGTTCCAAGTCACTGCAGCTTAAGCTTGATCATTCCTATTTGAATGATCAAATAAGTAGAACCTATTTGGTCCTATCAACCTTTTATGTAGACTAATTTAGGGCTTGGGAATAAATCTTCATATGGCAATAATATAATCTTTAGAGAAGAATATTTCCTGGTCTTTAATTTCCAAACATGAAAGAAGAGAGGGCAGATAACCTGTGGAACTTTAAT
Source organism: Redunca redunca (assembly GCA_006410935.1). Classification (NCBI taxonomy): domain Eukaryota; kingdom Metazoa; phylum Chordata; class Mammalia; order Artiodactyla; family Bovidae; genus Redunca; species Redunca redunca. Next base: position 206,899 of record SJYQ01001693.1, read on the forward strand.
TTCTCTGCAGTTCAAGGGTCTACAAAATGATGCATGAAGGTTTAGTTGCTCAGGGTTACAGTGTAGTAGCAGATTATAGACATTTAACAGAAACCATATCATTTAAGCTATTCTGTGATGAGTTGCACATTGAATAATCTAATAAAATTGTTAAAGTAATTGCTTCACTTTATATAAGAACAAAAAGAGTGAAATTGCTCCTTTTTCTAATATACTATATGAAGTATAATTTTAAATAAATTTAAACTTTGTCTAGATGAAAATCAGAATTTCTTCAGCCCAGGATTGGTAAGACATTTACAAATATATTAAAGGACTAGACTTCCTGTCTTATTATTCTCAGTAAAATATATAAGACCCATAAGGATAATTATGTAAGTGATTCCATTAAGGTAACAAACCATCTCTTACATTTCTCCTCAGAGACATCAATATCTGAATGTTGGCTATTAAACTCACTGACTTAAAAGAAAACAAGAAAATCAAAACAGAAAGTGGTGAACTGTTGGCAGTTATTCTCTTCCCGTGCTTTCCACACTCACTCCTAAGTAGGAGGAATTTTTTTGAATAGTTTGGTTATAGTTAAGACATTAATGAGGTCCCTGATAATAGCAATGGAACTTTTGCACAATTTATATAGATTAGCATATATTAAGAAAAACTACTCATTTTATCTTTCAAGAATGTTATATAAGATGGTGTTTGGGAGATTTTCTTGCTTATTAAGTGGAGCATATTTGCCAATTTATTATAAATCCATGCACTGAGGCTAGAACAAAGGTTCAGCCAACTAATCTAAAAAGAGCAAAGATGTTCTCATTTCCCCAGGTAGTCTAGCTCTGCTCATCAGAGATCAAGTTTTGTACTGAATCTTACACCCAAAGAGACAACCAGTAGGGAGAGGTTTCTTTGCCTATGCATGTCTCAAATATATACATACATACATATATATATATATATATATATATATATGAGATTCCTGAAGATGAGAAGGTGGTGGACAAGATATATATGTTGGTATAAGATAAGATACAGATGTTGATGAGTCCAGCTCCATATGTTAAATCCTTCTCACTTTTTGAGACTCAGTTTATAATTATAAAGCTTTCAAAATCTGTGATGCATAATCTGATAAAGGAATTCTTAACTTGGCATTCATAGATTTTTTTGGTGCTCATTAAGAGTGCTTTAGAGGCTAATGGATTCCTAAAAATAATACTTAAAGATTTTTTCTGTACATTTTTCTAGAAAGTTGAGCTTATCCTACTGCATCAGTAGGGTTATGACTTGCCCCTCTTAAGTATAAGAATGGTCATCTGCTAACAAAAGACAAACAGAATCCATTGTCAAATAGAATCACACATGTGTTGCTGAGTGACTGCTTCTTGCAAAGTAAACTTCACAAGTAATACTTCGAACTTGCAACTTTCAGACTCAGTTCAGTTCAGTCACTCAGTCGTGTCCGACTCTTTGCAACCCCATGAATTGCAGCACGCCAGACCTCCCTGTCCATCACCATCTCCCAGAGTTCACTCAGACTCACGTCCATCGTGTCCGTGATGCCATCCAGCCATCTCATTCTGGGTCGTCCCCTTCTCCTCCTGCCCCCAATCCCTCCCAGCATCAGAGTCTTTTCCAATGAATCAACTCTTCGCATGAGGTGGCCAAAGTACTGGAGTTTCAGCTTTAGCATCATTCCTTCCAAAGAAATCCCAGGGCTGATCTCCTTCAGAATGGACTGGTTGGATCTCCTTGCAGTCCAAGGGACTCTCAAGAGTCTTTTCCAACACCACGGTTCAAACGCATCAATTCTTCGGCACTCAGCCTTCTTCACAGACCAACTCTCACATCCATACATGACCACAGGAAGAACCATAGCCTTGACCAGACGGACCTTAGTCGGCAAGGTAATGCCTCTGCTTTTGAATATACTATCTAGGTTGGTCATAACTTTTCTTCCAAGGAGTAAGCGTCTTTTAATGTCATGGCTGCAGTCACCATCTGCAGTGATTTTGGAGCCCCCAAAAATAAAGTCTGACACTGTTTCTGCCGTTTCCCCATCTATTTCCCATGAAGTGATGGGACCGGATGCCATGATCTTTGTTTTCTGAATGTTGAGCTTTAAGCCAACTTTTTCGCTCTCCTCTTTCACCTTCATCAAGAGGCTTTTTAGCTCCTCTTCACTTTCTGCCATTTTCAGACTAGGAATCCCACAAACCTTTCAGTGACTATTATTGCTATTAAATACCAAATTCCTTCAAGGTAATAAGTGTTTTGGGTAGTACAGTCAGGAAACAAACATGTTTGTCATGTTAGTAACATTAGTAGTAATAAAAATAGTAGTAATCATGCTAATGTGATCATTTAAATAATGTTTAATCTGTAGACTCTCAAGGCCATTTGTATATACTTACGTCAATATTAGGAGAAGGCAACAGCAACCCACTCCAGTACTCTTGCCTGGAAAATCCCATGGATGGAGGAGCATGGTAGGCTGCAGTCCATGGGTTCGCTAAGAGTTGGGCATGACTGAGCAATTTCACTTTCACTTTTCACTTTCATGCATTGGAGAAGGAAATGGCAACCCACTCCAGTGTTCTTGCCTGGAGAACCCCAGGGACAGAGGAGCCTAGTGGGTTGCCGTGTATGGGGTCGCACAGAGTCAGACACGACTGAAGTGACTTAGCAGTAGCAGCATGTCAATATTAATATTACATGATTAAATCATGTGATAGGTATGATTAGTGGTGAGGTGTCTTAACTTTGGTTTTCACATCTTAAAGATAGAATAAATACTACATTTTAAAAGGATTCCTAAGAGGCTAAATTAGAAAATCAAGGTAATTTGTGCAGTTTTTGGCACAAGGATTCAATAAACAGTAGATGTTTTAAAGTTAATCATAATAATGAGGATGCAATTTATTTGGAAAGTAACCATTCTATTATGTACCACTTTTTGAAAATAATAATTTAATTTTAATTTATGCACTGGATTGAGCTTTCAACATTTCCATGTTAAGATTGTACCCAAAATATAATGAAATTTTAAAGACGATTTTGCAAAACAGAAATGGCATCTAGTTTTCCTGTGAATTATTTGCTGTATGAAAAGCCCCAGCTATGTTTCTCTTTAATAGGCATTTAGAGCATTTGATAATAGACATAGTGGTAGTTGCAGAGACTCAAGAGTGGGAGGAATTTGTGGGATAGGTTTGCACTTCAGTGTCAATTTGCCTGAATTAGAAAGAAAAGAGATTAATGGAAGGATTTAGAATTCTGTCAATAGTCATATTAAAGGTAAAAAGCAAGTAGTTGTAGTGTCTTATATGAACATTTTATTTAAACTTATCATCAAAGATAAATTATGAGGATGCTTTTATTTTATGACAAAAGACCTAGTCCTCTTCCAAAAACACAATCACTTATGCTACGTTAATTTCAAAAATATTTTTTTCTAAGTCATTTAATTCTGTTAGTCAAAAAACTAAACTCTTCAACACAAAAATGTACCCACACGCACGCGCACACACACACTTTCATGCACCATGAGTGATTTTCACTAAAGACACTTCATAATACATGTTGTTATCAAAAGTGTGCTTTAATAATGCACCAAGTAAAAAGGCAATATCAGAGAAAAATTTATTTATGAGAGTTTCTTAGACGAATGATATAAGAAAATGGGAAAGAAATCACAGATGTCACAGCAATGATTTTTGAACACAGGAAAGAGATGCTTGTCATCAGAAATCAAGATATCTTCTCCACTGTAAAGTTACCAAAACAATAACAAGAAAATGCCAAGTCAAAAGAAAACTGGATACGGTGAGCATAAAAACAGTTCTACAATCTGTGAGTCCCAAAACATTTGTAATAAAAGAATTCTCTCTCTAGCCCTCGGAAAGGGTGAAGGAAAGACAGTGGCTGTGTTAGAATGTATCTGGAAGAAATTTCTTCCCCATTAATACGTTTCTGTGTGAGCTACACTTTGAGCTAGCAATAACAATGGGGTAAACGCCTCCTCCTGCCCCTCCACCATCTATAGCATAAACCTCATGAAAGCAAACACATATAGCTGAGTTCTGGGAAAGCCAAGAGGTTGTATATTTGAAAAATGTACAAAAGCCAAGAATCTCTACAAAACCAACAACGCAGGACATCACACACATCCACACCTCTGCTTCCCAGTAAAACACTGAATGTTTGTGAGAGGGAGATTTAAGTACTTTAGGTTATCCAAGCTCATCAGAATTCAAAGTGAGAGCGAAATGGATATTTGAATACATTGTCCCTCAGAAGATTTAATTTCCTTTCCATCTTGTACAGTGTGCAAGTTGCTCTCTGTCTATAAATACTGCACAAAATTGCAACTCTGCGTGCACAATGTGTCAAAGTCAAGTCAAGTATATCACTCAGGGCCTAATGATAGAAATAGTCTGTTTTTGGAGAAAAATTTGGCTGTACAATACTTGGAATTATTGCTAGATGATGTAGTATTTCATGACATGCATATTGGGTGATTTAATAGACTTCCTAGGGTAATTTTGTCTAGAAGGAATTTTTGCTTTATATATCTGTTAAGAAATACTACTGTCACCATTCACTCTACATTGACTCAAATACGTCAGTAAAATGCAATAATAAAATGAATGTTTCTTAAAGACTAAGATTATTTGGGAAATTTTAGTGCCTGTGTATAATCTCTCACACAGTTTTGGATATATGTGATGTATTGTATGCTATGTTAATTCAGTGTCCAAATCTCTGTATTTAGTCAGTATGTTCATTATTTAGAATACTTCCAATGGCCTAGGGAAATGCAGGGATAAAATAGGCTCACCCAGAAATTTCCATAAAATCAATTACCTATAATAGTTTCTGTGAAAATAATTATGCACTATTTTGTACTAATTATGTGTCAATACTCTTTAGAAGCAAAGAAAATGGTTATTAATGACTTGTGATATTATGGAGCTAGCAGTGATAGAATATAATATTTAGGTAGTGGTCCCATTAATATGGGCTTCCCTGGTGCTCATATGGTAAAGAATCTGCCTGCAATGCAGGAAACCTGGGTTTGATCCCTGGATGGGGAAAAAAATCCCCCGAAGAAGGGAATGGCTACCCACTCCAGTATTCTTGCCTGGATAATTCCATGGACAGAGGAGCCTGGTGGGCTAGTTCACGGGGTCTCAAATGTTCCTTGACAATCAATGTTCCTTCTCAATCAATTCCCCAGAGGAAATTTAAACACAAAAGAAAAAGCTAAGACACACTTTAATGCTAGCTGGATCTTTCACTGAATAAGATCTATAGAGATGGCAGGGTGTGAGAACGTCTATTTTGACCTTGGGTACAGGCGGAGCTATCTGATCCATTTTTAATGGCAACCAAGATGGTATTTTAAACTCTAGATGTCTCTTCCATTTTTTTCAATTGGTTTAGTGTTCAAAGGGAAAACCGTAAGTGGCTTTCTACTCTAGTGTGCAGACTATAGAAGAATAGGCTGTACCATCTGAAAAAGTGGGCTCTTTTTACGGTCATATAAGTTCAAGAAGCATAAAATTAAGAGAAGCCAAAAGGTGATGATTTTTATCTTCAATGGTATATCAAAACCAGTGTTTTCAATCTTGCAACTAAAAAGGGACAAGAAGCACACAGACCCACCAATATCAGGAGACCAAAACAGAGAGAAGGGGAGGTATTGCTTGACTGCGTAGGGGAAGATATTCTAGGTCACAGGCGCAGATATTTGCTCAAGTGAGGTTGAAGTTCTCCACTTTCAACAGAAAAGAGAAAAAAGAAAAGGAAAACATAAAAACAGCTGGAAATTCATCACCTGTGCAGGCACCTCCAGTTAGATTTAAGTTTTCTTTGCAAAGGAAACTCTCGTGTATACAGGGGTCATTTGGCCATCAGGGACAAGAAAGGAAAACTAGCTCTCCACATATTCTAACCACCTTGAATTTGCAAAAGATCATACCCCCAAAGAATGACAGTCACTAACTAAACATAGCCTTTCTGATCCTAAATAAATAAAAGATATTGCCACATCTCTGAACTGCTTGTAATATGTATGTTAAATAGGACTGATTCGTAATAATTTGAAATGATTAATTCTATCACTTTATTGGTTACTTGGATTTTGAAACATGTAATTTTAATTCAGTAAGGAAGGCAATGGCACCCCACTCCACTACTCTTGCCTGGAAAATCCCACGGATGGAGGAGCCTGGTAGGCTGCAGTCCATGGGGTCGCTGAGGGTCGGACACGACTGAGCGACTTCACTTTCACTTTTCACTTTCATGCATTGGAGAAGGACATGGCAACCCACTCCAGTGTTCTTGCCTGGAGAATCCCAGGGATGGGGGAGCCTGGTGGGCTGCCATCTATGGGGTTGCACAGAGTCGGACACGACTGAAGTGACTTAGCAGCAGCAGCAGGGATCTTATATTTTCACTATGTATAAGCAAGTGATATTGGAAAACTGGGCTTCTTGATTGAGCAAGGGAAAAAAGTCAAACTGAGTATTTTGATAAAGTAAATCCTTAGTTGGTAAAGTATACAAAAGAGGCAAGTTAAGTGGCAAATTATTAAATTGTTTGATAACTCTAATGATCTATTTTTATCTATACTTTAAAAGTAAACAAATTTGTGTTTAAAATAGAGTACTTCATTGACTCAGACTGTAAACCATCTGCCTGCAATGTAGGAGACCTGGGTTTCATTCTGGGTTGGGAAGATCCCCTGGAAAAGTGAATGTTTATCCACTCCAATATTCTCACCTGGAGAATTCCATGGACAGAGAAGCCTAGCAGACTGCAGTCCATGGGGTCACAAAGAGTCAGACGCTATGAGCAACTAACACACACTCACACATTGAAGCTATGCTGTCAATGTTCATAATCATTGGTCAGAAAAGTTAAATTCTTAAAACAATCACTTACACAAGCTTTTGAAGAAAGTCAAAATGATCCAGGATGCCAATCGTTGTTTAAGAAAGAAAAGGGTTGTGACTTAGGAGTCACACTTATTATCTATCCTCTCAAGATACATAGGCTGAAATAGTTAGCTAACATCCCCGAAGTATTTTAGATGGTATTAAGATAATGGGCTGTGATACAAATATGGTCAAGAGTTAAAAAAAAAAAAAAAAAGAATCTGTAGATATAGAAGTATAGAACATGTAATGTGACAAGAGAATACAATACCTTAAAATGTAGGTAATGCCAAATAATTCTAAATCTGACACTTATTTTAAAACAACAAAATGGTTCTTCACTTAAATG
>SJYQ01001693.1:214254-232585 GCA_006410935.1 Redunca redunca
ATAGTTTAAAGGTCAAATATATTTCTCAAATATGAAACTGATCCAATACTGTTCCATGCAATACAATCAACAAGTTAATGCTGTAAATAGTAATATTTATTTTAAAATGAACTTAAAAGATATCTTTCACAATATGGTGAGTTAAACTAAATTAAGGTTTTTTATTATTCAAACTGATTTTTCCAATTTATATAAAGTCACTTTGAATACTTGTACTCAATTGCTATTTCAGATAATTCTAAAGAACCAAAATCAAAAGTATTCAGACCACATATTTCCAACCTATTCTTTGTAAAGGACATGGTTTCATGGATTACGGACACCCTTCTGAGTTTTCATGTTTAAGCTTTAAATAGAGATGAGGCAACACTTTCCCTTTTACTTTAGAAGGCTGAATGAAAAGCTTAGAATTTTTATCATGTTGGGTAGGTCTTAACCTTCTGTAGGTTCAAGAGGCTGATTTCTAATGAAACATAATAACAATAAGGGGAAGGTGGGGAAAGCAACATTTTGAAGGAAGGCACTCTATCTCCCTCTTGTGCTTCACTTAAAAAAACAAAGTCTAACAGTTATTGACTTTATGGTTTCTGTCCTTAGACAATTGCAATCAGAGTGGCCAAAGAAAGCCAGTTGCTTTATTTGCTACTAACATCACTTGAAACATATCACAAAAGCAATTAGAGATATGCTGAACAGTTTGAAGTTCACTTTGTGTTTGTATCCTGAGATGTTTGGAAGCTAATAAGCAAGAAAAATAGTATTGACTCTGTTCTGCTCCTGTTCTCACTAAGCTCGTTTGTCAGATGAATCTGAGAACATGCCAGCAATATGTCTTATTAAGTAAAACAAACTGAAAGCCTGGCTTAGGTCACCCTGCAGTACCAATGATAGAATCAGCTACAAGGAATCTAAAGGAATAAATTATTTTTCAGTTGAGGATCATAACAGGAAAAATGGTGGCCCTATATTTGCATGATAAACTGCTACCTTTGGAACTAGAATGGATTACCAGGCTTAACAAAAGTCCCACTAGTTATTTCAATTTAAGTGCAAGCTCTTTAATATTTTAAAATAAGACTGAATAAATGCATACACATACATTATTCATATAATATCAATCTAAACGTTCACACTTGCTCTAGAGTTGAGGGGAATTATAAATTGGTATATATGTTGATGAACCAAAAAATAGGTGATTGCCTAGTGATCCTTCCATGTATTTGTAATCAACTAATATTATTCACAGACGTTTATTGTTCCAAGATGTTTTTTAGAGAGGGTATCAGTCAAATTCCCTTTATAACAAATTATTCCCAAAATCTAAGGCTGAAAGGAATAGGAACAGTCATTTCTTCTTGTTCATGGGTCTGTAGGTCAGCTAGGGTTCAGATCCGCTCCTCTCCTTCAAGCTGCTGGTCCTGAGCTTAGTTTAGGCTTTGGTCTACTGGGATGTGCTTAATGGGATCTCAGACTGGAGAAGTGGAGATCATCAGGGGAGAGTTCTCCTTGGAACGCCTAAGGCTCTTGGCAACAAGCTCAGCCGTTAAAGCACACTTGAGCTTCTGGGTTCCTCACCACTGTTAAAATCCCATTGGTTAAAACAAGTCACATGAGCCTGTTTATAGTCAAGGGGTGGGAATTCTCTGCCTCTAAGGGGAAGAACTTCAAGGTCACATAGCAAAGGACCTGGTTGCAGGGATTGGTGAAATCTTGGAAGACATGCTTTATTCCAAAGAAAAGCACTGTGCTTAATAAATGAGGAGAGCATCTTCTAATGAAAAACACAAAACATTAGAGTCTGTGTTTTCAGGACAACTGATAACTCTTTTCACATTTATGTTGGACACTAAAGCAGCCTTTAACCGTTGTTTTATCATTTCATCAGTTTTGATATACTAAATCCTAATTTTCAGTCAGTTGAAAATATTTTATAATTCCTCATTTGTTTCATTGGTTAAATAATTACTTGGAACAATATTGCTTAATGTTTAGACAGTTGAGTATTTTCTATTTATATTTTTATTATGATATCCATCTTAATTATTCAATTACTTAATATTCTGAGTAATTCCATCCCTTTGAATCAGTATTTCCAAATAGGCTGATGCTTCTTCCATGTATGATAATGATATCTAATAAAAGGATATATTTCATATGCTTTTAAAGACTATATACTTTGCACTTACTGACACCAGGTCAAATTTTTGAAATGTGTTTTTAGGTCAACAATCTTTTCTGTTTTATTTTTCCAACAGATATTAAGATGTCTTTTCACTGAAGCACTGAAATAAAGAAATAGAGCTTCAGAATTGGAAAGAGCACAAAAGTCTCTTGCTCTACTTATTTTTTATGAATAAAAACATTCAAACAAGAAGTTTTCCGGTGATTTCTCACCTCAACTCTGTTTTCCTTTTAAGAGCTGTTTCTCTCATTTGGAAATATATAGTAGCTGCAGTTTATAAGTCTTGTCTCCCTAAGCTTCTTACTGATTTGCCAGTGTGTATGTTTTTTAAAAGGATTATGACATAATCTTTAAATCTTAATGTATTTGTCATCTGATTTTTATTTCAGCAATAAACTGACAGTAAGAAAGGATTTTACAGGATTTTAAAATATGAAATTAATTTTGTAGAATTAGTGAGCCATGTTATATTTAATGCCTTACAGTGCTCCATAAAGAAGCAGGTAAAGAAGCATATAAATACATCATTAACATTATTATTAAATATATAATATATATATATAGTATTACCTATGATCAGTGCTCAGCTATTCAGTTGTGTCTGGCTCTTTGCAACCCTATGGGCTATAGATTGCCAGGCTCCTCTGTCCATGGGATTCTTCAGGCAAGCATACTGAAGTGGGTTGGCATTTCCTCCTCCAGGGGATCTTCCCAACAAAGAGATTGAACTCAAATCTCCTGGATTGCAGATAGATTCTCTCACTGCTGAGTCATGGGGAAAGCCCCATAGTATTACCTATATAGACAAATAAAAGTACTGAACATATAAATTTAACAACTACATTGCATAGCATAACAATATCTAATAACATATCTAACATAACAATATCTAACACCAAACAATATGTGTTATATATTTTTCTTGGGGTGTAAACATATGTGAAGCTATTTCGTTTAAGAGGTAACTATATCATCTTCATTCTTCAAATGGGGAAAATTATGTAGCTGTATAGAGATTGCAAAGCCTTCCCTGGTGGCTCAGCAATAAAGAATCTGCTTTCAGTGCAGGAGATGCAGGTTCACTCCCTGGGTCCTTAAAATCCCCTGGAAGAGGAAATGGCTACCCAGTCCAGTATTCTGGCCTGGAGAATCCCATGGACAGGCAAGCCTGGCAGGCTACAGTCCCTGGGGCTGCAAAGCCAGACACAAGATAGCAACTAAACAACAACAAAATAAACAGTTATATGTATCAATTTGAATCAAATTCACACACTGTGTTACATAAATAAGTGAAAGATGCAGAACCATATAAACATCATGCTAAGTCGCTTCAGTTGTGTCTGACTCTGTGCGACCCCATAGACGGCAGCCCACAAGGCACCTCCGTCCCTGGGATTCTCCAGGCAAGAACACTGGAGTGGGTTGCCATTTCCTTCTCCAATGCATGAAAGTGAAAAGTGAAAGTGAGGTTGCTCAGTCATGTCCGACTCTTTGCGACCCCATGGACTGTAGCCTATCAGGTTTTTCCGTCCATGGGATTTTCCAGGCAAGAGTACTGGAGTGGGATGCCATCGCCTTCTCCGATAAACATCATGATGCTATAATAAAATCCACATAGTTTACTAATGCTGAGGATGAAATTATAATATAAAACTTTCATGAGGAATAAATGCTCCATATAGTGTGGTGGTTACTTTCAAGATATCACTTCTAGAATGGGAGGAAAGGGAACCAGTTTGGGAAGGTTTCACTGGGCTTCAATTCTTTCTGTAATATTCACTTAGTAAAAAAAAAAACCTGAAGGAAATATGGTCATTGTTCAGGTTTGATTAAGCGATGTACTGATCATTATTGCTTTATTATCTACATTTTATTTTCTGCACTTTTACATATTTTATTTTTTAATCAAAAATACCTAAAGGAAACTATTCTAATATTGAACTCTGCAGTTTATAATTCTGAAAGGAAATATATTACTCAGGCAAGGCATGCAAACTCCCTGTGCTTTCCTTTTCCTTATTAAAGCAACAATACCTGCCTCGGAGGAATCTTATGAGGGAAAAATGTGGGGGAAAGTGTTCTGAAACTTTAAAAGTCTTATTCAAAACTAAAGTATTCATGGAAGTGCAGAAACAAACGGTCAGAATTTTTTAAATTGAATTATATAGATTGGTGACCTGAAGTATGGGGAATTATAGTAATAGCGGGAATAAAATAATGTTTGGGGGCTGTTTTCCTTTTAATTATGATTAATTAATTATTGGGATTTCTTTGGAAGTAATGATGCTAGAGCTGAAACTCCAGTACTTTGGCCACCTCATGCGAAGAGTTGACTCATTGGAAAAGACTCTGATGCTGGGAGGGATTGGGGTCAGGAGGAGAAGGGGACGACAGAGGATGAGAGGGCTGGATGGCATCACTGACTCGATGGACGTCAGTCTGAGTGAACTCCGGGAGATGGAGATGGACAGGGAGGCCTGGCGTGCTGCGATTCATGGGGTCGCAAAGAGTCGGACACGACTGAGCGACTGAACTGAACTGAACTGAATTATTGGCTAAAGTCAATTTAAACTAGAAATAAAAACTATTTTTGTAAAATATCAAGGATATATAGAAATAATTTGACTTGTTTTAATATACGATTGATGTTGTAGTGTGTTCTTCCAAAGAAGATTTAGCTATGTTGAAGGGATTATTTCAATCCTGAGTTAAATGTTAGGGTCTGGACTATAGTTGACTGATTAATAGTGAAAGCTCGCCATCTGGTGGACAAACTAAAAACTGTGGCGCGTTGAATAATCTTTCGGTTTAAGCGCCTGCTTTCCAATTAACAGTACCCTCAGGGTATATCCCGTGTCCAAGCACTAATAACAGACACTTCCTGCATGAAGACACCATCTTCCCTTAACTGAATAATTCAATCCCTGTCCCTATCGGTGCCCTTTTTTAGTCCGTATTCAACACAACCACATCCTGTTAAATGTGATCATTTTCTTTTTCTAAAAATTTCAGTGGCTTCTCAAACCATCAGATGAGAAGCCTAAGGGCGCTCATCCACTCCCAGTGTTTTCCTTTTAACGATCCCCGCTTCCTTCTCCCTTCACCACACTTCTGTCCTTGGCATGTCATCGGAGACCCATTCCCGCCCTTGAGGGCACGCGCACTCGCTGTTTCTCTGCGTCAGTTCTCTCCTCTGACAATTTCAAGACTCACTCCCTCAACACTCTTCATATCTTTCCTTAAATGTCCCTGCCACACCTTCCCTGACTCATACCTTTAAACTTACAACTTCCCCCAACACATAGTCTCCGTCAATATTTTATTCTTCTTCAATTCACATGTTATTATCTATCAGACTATGTATTTCCACTTTTATTTTCTTGGTTGGCTATTTCCACAATTTAGAATATAAATTACATGAATATATCTCTAATATTCAGAACAAACCTTGGCAAACAGTGGGTGTTTAAAAGTTTTCTGTTGAATCTGAAAAATAAATCTCCTGTTCAACCCTACAATGTTTTTCAATTAGTGATGGTTTATATTATGAGTTCTTGCTTGACCCACAAAACTGGACATTGTCCATTTTAGAAATCTTTTCTAATATCCACATATAAATATCACTGTTAGTATTCAAAAAAAAAGTATAACAACTCTTGCAGAAACAAAAATGTTAATTTTCCATGGGAGTTAAACCTTTCTTTTGAGAAAATAATATCGTTAATTCTGCCAATTGGTTTTCACACTCTGGTAAATAGAAAGAATTAATTACATTTGTATTGCTCCCAAGCTTCTAGATACAAGACTTTTAAGAAATTATGAAATTTTTCTTTACTTTTGAATCTAAAACTATAGCTCAAAGGATAAGCAAAGTGTTAGAAGTTAACCTAAGTATTATTCAATTTGAAAGAAAGTGAAAGTCTTTCAGTCTTGTCCAACTCTTTGCGACACCATGGACTTAACAGTCCCTGAAATTCTCCAGGCCAGAATACTGGAGTGGGTATAGCCTTTCCCTTCTCCAGAGGATCTTCCCAACCAGGGATCAAACCCAAGTTTCCTGCATTGCAGGCAGATTCTTTACCAGCTGAGCCACAAGGGAAGCCCAAGAATAATGGAGTGGGTAGCCTATCCCTTCTCTAGCGGATCTTTCCAACCCAGGAATTGAACTGGGGTCTCCTGCATTACGGGCAGATCCTTTAGCAACTGAGCTATCAGGGAAGCCCCTTATTCAATTTAGGGATACAGTTTTGATTTATAAAATTTTGACATCTATGCTCTAGTTAAATTATTTTTCATGAATCATTTCTCAGAATATTAGCTGAATGTATAGCTTAATTATTTAAATTCAACATTAAAATCAAGTACTTAGTCAACAATTAAGATTTTTCTTGATCATAAAGATATACTCATTCATGTATGTAGCCAAATATTGTAATTAACTGTGATATCTGTATTGTAGCCAATTATCTCCAGCCATTAGATTTAATCAAGAAATCCATTAAAAAAATAATTTATTGAAAGTGAAAATTTATCCATAAGTATAACTAAACATGAGTAGTATCTAAATGAGAATCAACTTATTGTTGAATTCAGATGTAACTGTGATTTGTTATTCTTGCTTCTAACCCTCACTCCCTGTCAAATTTTACATCAACCGCTAAAAAGAAAGTCAAAGTAAATTACAAAGAAAATCAAACCTATATAGCCTTATGAATAGTTATGATTTACTTTAAAACATTATTCATTCTCACATTTCCAAAATCTTAGAACAATTGAAGAAAAAAAATCAGATTTTACACAGGACGCTCCATCAGTATCTTGGCCTTAATTTCTTTTCATTTTTTATATATTTCCATATACATTTTCATGTATCTTATGGAAATTTACTGAAAATTATAACAAAATTACATAAAAATAAATAAATAGATTTAAAAAGAAAAATGGTATATACCTCATATAATTTTGTATGATATAACCTGAACGTAACATTCAGGCTCAGTGTTAAAATATCCTGCTGCCAAGCAGGAGACAGGGGTTCGATTCCTCAGTCAGAAGATCCCCTGGAGAAGGAAATGGCAACCCACTTCAGTAATCTTGCCTGGGAAGTCCCATGGAGAGAGGAGCCTGGCAGGCTACAGTTCATGGGGTAGCAAAGAGTCAGATATGACTTAGTGACTAACCAACAACAGCTACATACACAACAAAAATACTATTAAAACACTGTTGCTCAGTTCTAGGACACTGTCCTGAAAAGGAAAATATTGGTGACATCATTACAAAATAACTTCCAAAACAAACATTTATGATTTGACTATCCCAATCTTGTTTAAACTAATTTTAACCAAACTAGGCAATTAAAAAAAAAAAGAAAACAACATAGTAAAGATAAGAGAGAAAGAAGAAAAAAGAAGGAGGAAAAAGTGATGGAGAGAAGAAAAAAAATTTTTATAAAAAGCTTGGAAGATTTCCACCTTCGGGAGCATATAAAAGATTTTATATCTTTTCTGAGTAAAATATTGGGGAGAATAAAACATCAAGTCTGTTTTGGCTTGTTGTTTCATTTGTTCACAGAGTTTTATATATGGATTAATTTTCTTTAGTAGTTACAAGATTATTCAGTAATATATTCAAATATTATTTGAATATTTTTTCTATTTTTATCTATGAGGGGCTTCCCTCATAGTCCAGTTGATAAAGAATCTGCCTGCAATGCAGGAGACCCTGGCTCGATTCCTGGGTCGGGATGATCCCCTGGAGAAGGGAATGGCAACCCCTTCAGTATTCTTGCCTGGAAAATCCCATGGACAAAGGGGCTTTGCAGTCTACAGTCCATGAGGTTGCAAGAATCAGACACGACTTAGTGACTAAACCATCTATTTTTATCAGGCTTGCCAGGGATTCATTAATTAATCTTTCAAAAAATAATGGTTTTAAAAACTATTTCCTTCATTGTTTTTATTTTGTCAATTTCAGTGTGCTTTTTTTTTTAAAGGAGTTAAAATTGGTAGGATAATTGGTAGGATATTTGTCTATGGTAACTTTGAAACATGCTCATTAAACTTGTGCACATGGACAAGATGTTTTTCAGGTAAAATGTTAGAAAGCTAACCTGGTTCCTCATAACTGATAAAATACAGTAAAGAAGTAAGCAAGCAGAATTAGAGGATGAATAGAGACTCAGGATCAAACAACAGAACCATTTTATATCTCTATCCTTCGTAAGCAGTGAAAGATAGTTAACTTGAAATACTGACAGGTAAAAAATTCAAATTATGAGCCTGACCATTAAGGCATACCTTCTGACATTAACCAATTTAAATACATAGCCATTATTTCTTTGTTAAAAAATCTTTGAAGTAAATATCAAGGTCCTTGCTGTTTTAGGAAAGTACTTTTTGAGTCTATCTATAATCTAACTGGTCAGACATGATTTCCTTCTAAAAGAAGGAAAATGGTTTTCTTCAATCTGTTTTTGAAAAATTATATTCATTTTCCTGAAAGTGTTTTAAGGTAAGGCTACTGAGGGACTTCCCTGTTGGCTCAGATGGTAGAGAATCTGCCTGCAATGCAGGAGACCTGGTTCTATCCCTGGGTCAGGAAGATCCCTTGAAAAAGGTAATGGCATCCCACTAGAGTATTCTCTCCTGGAGAATCCCACAGACAGGAGCCTGGAGGGCTACAGTCTATGGGTTCAAAGAGTTGGGCACAACTGAGCAAGAATTCTTGACTCTGGGCTTAAGAAATACAATTTGAGGAGTCAATGTCAAAGATTAATGACTTTGGTCATAGCTTTGGGAATAATAGCATTTAAAAGAACAATAAGCATACTGGTACATTTATAAATTTAATTTATAAATTTGAATTGAAATTAATGTAACACTTTGCAAATTAAATTTACAGTGGTTGTTGCAGCCATAACAAAAACTTTGGCAAACTTTCACTTTACTTGTCCAAAAGATTTGGGAACAAATACAACACAAAATCAAAATTGAAATTTCAAATAAGAAACATTCCAATCATAATTGTTTTTCTCTGCATTTAAACAGTAAGAGATTACATATATCACAATAATTTATCTTAATTTTTCTAAATGTTAAAGAGAGTTTCCTAAAGAGTAGAGTTCAGAAGGGGTCTTGTTGAAAGAAGACACACAAAAAAATTATCTTTCCCTTCATTACCACATTAATTATATCTGAACTCACATGGTTTAGATCAAATACAAGATTCAAATATTCAGAAATGTTTAGATATAGCATTAGAGGAAATTTGTCTATTAAATTATTATTTTAACTACTTTAAACTTCAGATATTATGGAAAAAAGAGTCATGAAAGTCTAATTACTTGCTCTAATATGATATATCGAAAATAAGGACTTAAATAATTTTTAGGGTGGTTTACCCTCAGGAAGCAACAGTTAGAACTGGACATGGAACAACAGACTGGTTCCAAATAGGAAAAGGAGTACGTCAAGGCTGTATATTGTCACCCTGCTTATTTAACTTATATGCAGAGTACATCATGAGAAACGCTGGGCTGGAAGAAGCAGAAGCTGGAATCAAGATTGCCGGGAGAAATATCAATAACCTCAGATATGCAGATGATACCACCCTTATGGCAGAAAGTGAAGAGGAACTAAAAAGCCTCTTGATGAAAGTGAAAGAGGAGAGTGAAAAAGTTGGCTTAAAGCTCAACATTCAGAAAACAGAGAGCATGGCATCTGGTCCCATCGCTTCATGGGAAATAAATGGGGAAACAGTGTCAGACTTTATTTTTGTTGGGCTCCCAAATCACTGCAGATGGTGACTGCAGCCATGAAATTAAAAGACGCTTACTCCTTGGAAGAAAAGTTATGACTAACCTAGATAGCATATTCAAAAGCAGAGACATTACTTTGCCAACAAAGGTCCGTCTATGGTTTTTGCAATAGTCATGTATGGATGCGAGAGTTGGAGAAGACTCTTGAGAGTCCCTTGGAATGCAAGGAGATCCAACCAGTCCATTCTGAAGGAGATCAGCCCTGGGTGTTCTTTGGAAGGAATGATGCTAAAGCTGAAACTCCAGTACTTTGGCCACCTCATGCAAAGTGTTGATTCATTGGAAAAGACTCTGATGTTGGGAGGGGTTGGGGGCAGGAGGAAAAGGTGACTGAGAATGAGATGGCTGGATAGCCTCACCAACTCAATGGATGTGAGTTTGAGTGAACTTTGGGAGAAAGTGATGGACAGGGATGCCTGCCATGCTGCGATTCATGGGGTCGCAAAGAGTCAGTCACTACTGAGTGAATAAACTGAACTTCACTGAACTGACCCTTAGAAGAAATGGAGTAGCCATCATGGTCAACAAAAGAGTCCGAAATGCACTTCTAGGGTGCAATCTCAAAAATGACAGAATGATCTCTGTTCGTTTCCAAGGCAAACCATTCATATTCACAGTAATCCAAGTCCATGCCCCATCAGTAACACTGAAGAAGCTAAACGGTTCTATGAAGACCTACAAGATCTTTTAGAACGAACACCCAAAAAAGATGTCCTTTTCATTATAGGGGATTGGAATGCAAAAGTAGGAAGTCAAGAAACACCTGGGGTAACTGGCAAATTTGGCCTTGGAGTACAGAATGAGGCAGGGCAAAGACTAATAGAGTTTTGCAAAGAGAATGCACTGGTCATAGCAAACACCCTCTTCCAATGACACAAGAGAAGACTCTACACATGGACATCACCAGATGGTCAACACTGAAATCAGATCGATTATATTCTTTGCAGCCAAAGATGGAGAAGCTCTATACAGTCAAGAAAAACAAGACCAGGAGCTGACTGTGGCTCAGATCATGAACTCCTTATTGCCAAATTCAGACTTAAACTGAAGAAAGTAGGGAAAACCGCTAGACCATTCAGGTACGACCTCAATCAAATCCCTTATGATTATATAGTGGAAGGAGAAAAGGAAAGATATAAACATCTGAATACAGAGTTCCAGAGAATAGCAAGAAAGCCTTTCTCAGCAATCAATGCAAAGAAATAGAGGAAAACAACAGAATGGGAAAGACTAGAGATATCTTAAAGAAAATTAGAGATATACAAAGGAATATTTCATGCAAAGATGGTTTCGATAAAGGACAGAAAAATGGTATGAACCTAACAGAAGCAAAAGATATTAAGAAGAGGTGGCAAGAATACACAGAAGAACTGCACAAAAAAGGGCTTCACAACCCAGATAATCACCATGGTGTGATCACTCACCTAGAGCCAGACATTCTGGAATGTGAAGTCAAGTGGGCCTTAGAAAGCATCACTACTAACAAAGCTAGTGGAGGTGATAGAATTCCAGTTGACCTGAAAGATGATGCTGTGAAAGTGTTGCACTCAATATGCCAGCAAATTTGGAAAACTCAGCAGTGGCCTCAGGACTGGAAAAGGTCAGTTTTCACTCCAATCCCAAAGAAAGGCAATGCCAAAAATGCTTAAATTACTGCACAATTGCACTCATCTCACATGCTAGTAAAGTAATGCTCAAAATTCTCCAAGCCAGGCTTCAGCAATATGTAAACCATGAACTTTCAGATGTTCACACTGGTTTTACAAAGGCAGAGGAACCAGAGATCAAATTGCCAACATACGCTGGATCATGGAAAAAGCAAGAGAGTTCCAGGAAAACATCTATTTCTGCTTTGTTGACTATGCCAAAGCCTTTGACTGTGTGGATCACAATGAACTGTGGAAAATTCTGAAAGAGATGGGAATACCAGAGCACCTGACCTGCCTCTTGAGAAATCTGTATGCAGGTCAAGAAGCAACAGTTAGAACTGGACATGGAACAACAGACTGGTTCCAAATAGGAAAAGGAGTACGTCAAGACTGTATATTGTCACCCTGTTTATTTAATTTCTATGCAGCGTACATCATGAGAAGCGCTGGGCTGGAGGAAGCAAATGCTGGAATCAAGATTGCCAGGAGAAATATCAATAACCTCAGACATGCAGATGACAAAACTCTTATGGCAGAAAGTGAGGAGGAGCTAAAAAGCCTCTTGATGAAAGTGAAAGAGGAGAGTGAAGAAGTTGGCTTAAAGCTCAACATTCAGAAAACTAAGATCATGGCATCTGGTGGCATCACTTCATGGGAAATAGATGGGAAAACAGAGGAAACAGTGTCAGACTTTGTTTTTTGGGGCTCCAAAATCACTGCAGATGGTAACTGCAGCCATGAAATTGAAAGGTGCTTACTCCTTGGAAGGAAAGTTATGACCAACCTAGATAGCATATTGAAAAGCAGAGACATTACTTTGCCAACAAAGTTCCATCTAGTCAAGGCTGTGGTTTTTCCAGTGATCATGTATGGATGTGAGAGTTGGACTGTGAAGAAAGCTGAGCACTGAAGAATTGATGCTTTTGAACTGTTGTGTTGGAGAAGACTCTTGAGAGTCCCTTGGACTGCAAGGAGATCCAACCGGTCCATCCTAAAGGAGATCAGTCCTGGGTGTTCATTGGAAGGACTGATGCTAAAGCCAAAACTCCAGTACTTTGGCCACTTCATGTGAAGAGTTGACTCATTGGAAAAGACCCTGATGTTGGGAGAGATTGGGGGCAAGAGGAAAAGGGGACGACAGAGGATGAGATGGCTGGATGGCATCACCGACTCAATGGACATGAGTTTGGGTAAACTCTGGGAGTTGATGATGGACAGGGAGGCCTGGCTTGCTGATTCATGGGATTGCAAAGAGTCAGACACGACTGAGACTGGACTGAACCGAACCCTTCTCTGTGCTTTTGTAGCTTATTGCAATCACGTGGACAGCATGTAACCGAACTTAAATGGACAGAGCATAGCATAAAGTGGTGACCACAGAACAAACACAGCCTATGGAATGGCCCCACCAAGGACATAGTAAATATAACTATTTTAAGTACTGAATGTCAACAGAAGTGACTCAAGCCAAAACTACATATCAGGAGTTGGAAGAAATGAAGATAATTGTATTTGTGCTTCTTTGAGAAATCTATATTCCTTTCACTCATGGACGTCTCTAAGAGCATAGAACAATGCATGATGAATACTAGGTTTTCACTATGTATTTGTTAAATTACTGAAGCCACAGACTTGGCTAATCAAAGGACAGATTGATCTAGAGGTTATATTAGTAAACATAATTTAATTGACATGATAAGATCTTATAGAGGTTGAGTAAATATTCTTCTTTTGCTCTTAATTGCTAAAAATGACATGTTGATTGTTTAGGATAGTGAACAATAGCTGCAAACCATGAGGGAAAAACACAAGCCTTCTTTATTGAGCCACACATCACCTAGAAACAGTTCTGACTAGCTCAAGCGTCTACTCTGTGCCACAAAGTTTTTGAATGGCTGATGGAAGGGAAATATAAGGCCCAAATTTGGAATTCAAGAACTACTATTTCCCTAAATCCATTACATAAAATACTAGTCCTTTTGAAAATCAGTTGCTGGATTCTTACTGTGACTGAGTCGGAGAAAAACAAATTTTAATGACCACTACTATTAACACCACCACAACAAAAAAATAATAAAAATAGTCATCAAGGGACTTTGTGTCCATCCAAAACCCAAGACTCCCATGTGAACTGGACCATTTCCATCTCAGCAAAAGAGAGCTGTACTGGGAAATGGAAATAGGACCCCAGGACTCGCACTACAGTTCGCTCTAGCACCTAAATTCCTCCCCACCCCCTGACTGCCCTGCCAAGCTACTTGGATTTTGAGCAAGAGCAGATCTTATGTCAACTATTGCAACCACAAAAACAGCCTGAATAATAATGGGAGTTGGCAGAAATTTTGTGAGGTACTTGGGTATGTCTGTGATCTTTATGGTGGTGAAGGTTTCATGGGTGTGTACTTATCTGAAAATTCACCGAGTTGTGTGTATTAAATATGCACAGATGTTTTACATGCTAATCATGCTTCAAATAAAGAGATTTAAAAAGAAACAGGAAGACACTAGATCATTATCTGAAAATAGTTTAGAAAAGCAATCAAGATTAAATTTAATATCGAGATGTAGAAGATAGCTTTTTCTTTATGACAATATAATGGCAAGATAACTTTTCAATTATATGATGACTGTGTTAAAGAAAATTTCCTCATCGTTTGGCATCATATCACTCTCTAAACATAGCACAATTTAAATAAATAAAAATCAATAACTGAATATTCCAAATAAACAGTATTTAATTCCCTGTATCACTTTGTATGTCTATACCATACCACAAGCTGAAGTCATCAGTCATCTAGAATATTCAAGAAAAAATTTTAAAGCTTTTTACTCTTCTTAAACTTGAAAAATAAGAACAAAGCTAAAGGGCTACGTCTGTCTTGGTATCTTTTTCTCTTCAATTTATTAAAACATGGATGTCTTGTCTTTGTTCCATTTTTCCCTGATGTGTTATGAAAATTATATACCATATTTCTGCTCCTTACTTCTAACAACTTCCTCTGTGTTCTAGATTTACTGTAGTATGTAAACAGGTTTATATATTTTGTATATATAACATATTTCTTTTTAAATCATATCTTCTATTCTATTAATTTTTAGTTAGATGGTTATATTATGATTATCTTTTAGTCTCAACATTATTAATTATTCATAGGAAGTTATTATTTTATAGATATAGTATCCATTTAAATTGCTTATATGAGTTTCCTCTGGTTTTAGCTTTTCTCTGTTTACTGGAGTGCCCGAGATAACAGAGATTTGGATAAATTATTTATTGATTTTTGTCGACTCATACTTATTTTTGAGAAATGTACACTGGCTCCTGATTACTATAGTCAGCCTATTCTGATCATGGCGGGCAGAGGAGGCTGGGCATTTGTATTTGTAAGTATAGGCTGTTCATAGCTTCTGAGAGGTTTGGATGAAAGACTACTTTTCCTTTCCAGCCCCAGGTCATGTTTAGCTTTCCTCTTCATGCCCTGGGCCATATCTTGGAAGCTGGTACTGCACTTCTATTTTTGCCATTCAGTGAGATGGAAAGTGGAGTGGGAACGCACACCCGGATCCTAAGAGTTCATTCACAAGCTACCCTTCCGGTTACTCCAGGAGTCCTACATAGGCCACAGTTTTCCTGCTGCTAAGGTAGTGGTTCCGGAACTGTCTTACCTCCTCAGCTAACTGCTCATGTGCATCTCTTGGGTTTTAGCTTGTCTTCCTTCTTGCTTTTTAAAAAGTAAACCTAATGATGTTGGCATTTAATCTATTCCAGCATTATGCATTGCATTATGAAATGCAATCTTAGAAGCCTTTCTAGTGTCACTGCATTCTTTCACATTGATTGATTTAAAATTCCATTTTCATTCTGCCATGACAGTTTTGTCTGAAGAAAAGATAAATGCTGATGCGGATACTGATCATATTATCACAATTTTAATCATGGAGTTGTTCCTTTGAGAAGGGATCATGACTTATTCATCTTTCTATTTCATCAGGCATTTAGAAATGGATCCTGCATATGGCATAGTTTTAATAATAATGTTGATGATAATGGTTAAATTTACTGAGCGTTTACCATACAAAGGCCTTTGACAAGTCCTCAATAATCCTGCAAGAGTATTATGAGGTAGGTACTGATAGCATTTCATGTTATAGATAAGGGAACATAAGCTCTGAGAGGTGAAATAACTTGCTCATGGTTAAATGCCTACTGATGTCTGATTTAGAATGTGAACCCTAATATTCTCCCTGTGCCATAAAATATTTTAACCTAAATGCTATTTTCCAAGGCCAGGGCTCTAATTTCCAGGTTTTTCTTCATTTGTATGATATAACTTATCAAACATATAATCTTGTATTCAGAGTATCTCTCCTAGTTCTACCAAAATACAGTCTTCAGACAAAATGACTTATTTTTGTTTGCTAATTTGTTACTAAATACTTCACCTACAACTATATAAGACCAAGACCTGACTCTAGAATTAAAAGTTAATCGTTCTTAAAATTAATTTTAAATATGTAAATCCAAATGTTTGATAAAATGCAATACAGAACTTTATCCCGATTTATAGTATTGGTTTAGTTTTCACATGTTCTATAGTCACAGCATAAATTTATAAACAAATAATGAGCCCAGGCAAAGAATATTTAGAGTAACGACAATCTAGAAACTTAATTTGTTAAATAAAGTTAGTGGTAAACCACCAAATATAGCAAAATAAAACTCAAAAATTCAAATAATTATCAGTTAAATATAACTCAAACTGGTGAAGACATAACATTTCATTTTACCAAAGCATTCACATTTATGGTGACTTTTTATAAAAATTTTAAATTGCCACACTCTGAGACTAATCATTTACTGGTCTATAGATTAATAGCATGGGTTTGGTGTCACACTTTCCTGGCGTAATGAAGCAATTCACTATCTCACTAGGAGTCCAAAAGTAATTCTCAGAAATATAATTCACAACTCATTAACTCATTATATTTTAACATGACATATTTCAGGGCATACATCAAGTTGTCTGCATCTTCATCTCCCCAAGTCACAATTAAAATGAGTTAACGAAATCATTATCCAACTTGCTCATTATCACCATTAATATATGATGCAACTTGTTATTTATGATATCATTGATCTAATATACACTATAAAAATAAATTCTTTTTTGCAGTGGTTATAGTGATGAAATATTTTTTAAGAAATGTTACATGTACTTAAAAAGCATCAATTTATACAATATTTACTTAAACATTGAACTAATTGGGTAAGATGGAAAAATGTCTAGCTTCCATTTAAGCAACATTCAGCCCCCTATTATCTGTGATAATACACTAAGGAGAACCATCACACTATGAATAATTTTCTTTGACTGGCCCAAGAAGATAACCTCAAATTAATCTAAAAATGGAAAAGAGGAATATTGTGAAATTTTTGGAAAGATAAAAATTAGGATAAAATTTTATTAAAATATGAAATAGTTTCAAACATATTTGTTTAGACATATTTGAACTTATTTGATAAATTCTGTGAGATCTTAAGTTTTGGGAATAATCTTAAATTTGATGGTCTGCCTCCTAGACTCAGTGGGTTGGTCATCCTGCTCCCAGTATCCACTAAAGCTGATGGTATATTAATTAATAAAGGATAGATGAATAAATAAAGAAGATGGGATACATATATACAATGAAATATTAGCCATAAAAAGGAATGAAACTGGGTCATTTGTAAAAATGTGGATAGACCTAGAATATGTCATACAGAGTGAAGTAAGTCAGAAAGAGAAAAACAAATATCATATATTAACGTGTTATATAGGAGAAGGCAATGGCACTCCACTCCAGTACTCTTGCCTGGAAAATCCTGTGGACGGAGGGGCCTGGTAGGCTGCAGTCCATGGGGTCGCGAAGAGTTGGACTTGACTGAGCGACTTCACTTTCACCTTTCACTTTCATGAACTGGAGAAGGAAATGGCAACCCACTCCAGTGTTCTTGCCTGGAGAATCCCAGGGACGGGGGAGCCTGCTGGGCTGCTGTCTCTGGGGTCGCACGGAGTTGGACACGACTGAAGCGACTTAGCAGCAGCAGCAACGTGTATATATAAAATCTGGATAAGTGGTATAGGTGATCTTATCTGAAAAGCAGGACTAGAGACACAGACTATGGACACTAAAGGGGGAATGGAGGCGGGTGGGAGAAGCTGGGGG
Organism: Redunca redunca; assembly: GCA_006410935.1. Taxonomy (NCBI): domain Eukaryota; kingdom Metazoa; phylum Chordata; class Mammalia; order Artiodactyla; family Bovidae; genus Redunca; species Redunca redunca. The sequence continues at coordinate 232,109 of SJYQ01001693.1, forward strand.
GTTGGGATTGGCATATATACACGACTATGTGGGAAATAGATGACTAAGGAGAACCTGCTAATAGCTCAGGGAACGATACTCAGTGCTCTGCAGTGAGCCAAAGGGGAAGGGAATCCAAAGGAAGAGGGGCTGCATGTGTAGGTACAGCTGATTCACTTTGCTGTACAAGAGGAGCTAACACAGCATTATAAAGCTCCAGTAAAATCAATTTTACAAAATCTGTTAAAAAAGAGAGAGAGAGATTGCAGTACTCTAAAGTCTGTGTGGATTTTTCTCAGTCTACCTCATAGTTAAATATTTGTCAGTCTTCATTTTCAATCTTGTGAGCTATGACTTTGCCTGCATCTGATTTGGAATTTAAAAAGTTAAATTTAAGATGTTTATAAATTCTATTTTTAAATAAAAAGCTCATATATATTACTTTATAATAACAGAATAGATTTTTTCCTTTACCATATCAATTACAAATTTTGATAA
>SJYQ01001693.1:233402-268181 GCA_006410935.1 Redunca redunca
AATATTAAATAAATGTCTGGAATGCATCTAATAAATACATATAGAACATTTATCAAATGAGTTGCATTGTGATAATTATAATTATTATTAAATCTAATATACATAATCTAAAGGATTTTCATTTCCAAAACATGGATATTGTCTAGGTAAGATAAGCACTTTTTTAAATGTTGCTTTAGAAATTTATTTCATAAACATGGAAAATTTTGTGTTTCACAAAAGGCAACTTGTCATATGATGTTATATGCTTTATTTTTTTGGAACAGATCCTCATTATTGATGCTATGTATGTATGTATGTTGTATGTGAAGTCGCTTTATGGATGCATTTTTTAAGGATGAACTAGCAACTGAACAAAATCTTGCCTTTCCTGTCTTTCTGTTGATAACGATGGAATCTGATAAACTAATAGTGAGATGGAATATTGTACAATGACCACCAGATGTCGCCTCACTACACTGTTTGGAAAGAACCTGCCTCAGACTCGCAGGAATAAATGGTGACTAGCAGTGACAGGGCACAAAATATTCACTGGGGGGACTGATGCTGAAGCTGCAGTACTTTGGCCACCTGATACGGAGAGCCGACTTATTGGAAAAGACCCCTGATGCTGGGAAAGACTGAGGGCAGGAGGAGAAGGGGACGGCACGGCAGAAGGTATGGTGGACGGCATCACGAACTCAATGGACACGAGTTTGAATAAACTCTGGGAATTGGTGATGGACAGGGAGGCCTGGCGTGCTGCGGTCCATGGGGTCGCAAAGAGTCGGACACAACTGAGCGACTGAACAACAAAAATAAGAGCAAAAACATTTATTTTTCAGAAAAGCAATTTAAGAAAATTGATAATAGGGAAAGAAATCACGTGGACTCTGTTTTCTCCCAAGAAACATATCTGTGCTGGGAAGCGGCTAAGGCCACGGTCACCGTGAATACTGTCCTTCCGCAGCAGTGACTAAAGGATGAGCTGTCTGGGGAAGGAGGCCTTCGGAGTGGCTTCTTGCTGCGATAATCCAGGCCCCGAGTGAGCGCCGAGGTATCAGTACAACCGAAGCCAGAAACGGAAGAGCAGCCTGATGTCAGGCTGGGATAGACAGTGAGGGGGTGTAGCACGGGCTTTGGTAGGGCATCAAACAGGTCGACGCAGAACGGTGAAGTTGCTGCGGGTTTACAAGCTACTATGAGAACACCTGCGTGGGCGGGCACGCACTCTGGTAAGAGACAATCCATGGGAGAAGAAAAACAGGGCTGGATTATGGGGAACGGATATAGAAAGAATAAGGAAAATAAGACTCTGGCTAGGTCCCTACACAGGAGAAATCTCTCCCAGCGCCTTCACCTTGGAGCTTGTCTCATTCAGCGGGCAAGGGGCCCCCCAGACCAGTCAGAGAATTCACTCGCTAGACCCTGAGACCGCTCCACCAGGAAGAGGAGCGGCTGGACTTAGAAGTGCGTGTCTTATGCCAAACGTGGGATAGGGTTCACAGGGAGCTTGCTAGAGTGCAGAGCACTGGAAGCGTCCCTCTGCCCTCCGAAAGGCTCCCAATGCACTTAGTGGCACCGGGTGAGGACGGCTTGCTCACTGGAGAATTGGGAAAAGAAAGGGAATGGTCCTGCAGTTGTGATTGGTGACTGACAATCTCCTTCTAAAGGAGAATCGGGTATTAAAAAGAACAACAAGACTTCTGTTTAGGGTACAATACCAGGATGTAAGTTTCTTCTTTTATAGTGCATAAGTTTCTTTTGTACCAATGCAATGGTCACGAACTTGGGCAAACTTCGGGAGATGGTGAGGGGCAAGAAGGCCTGGCATGCTGCAGTCCATGTAATCAGACAGGACTGGGCGACTGAGCAGTCCTAAAATACAACAAAGTTTATTTTAGGGCCACGTGATTGACAATAAATTTGGTTATTATTTGTTTATTTTATTTTATGGTCATCAATTTATTATACATGATGAATCCCAAGTTTCCCTAAACTTACGAAAGGTATGTTAATCACTTATCTTTTGAGCTGAAAACATTTCTCATACTGGAGGCTGAACAGCCCTGAAAGAGAAAATCTTTACAACATGGTATTTGAAATATGAAGCGCTAATTCTCCACTGTGTGTATGTAAACATGAATTTTAAAATTGGATTTTAAAAGCCTTAACTTTATTTTTATAGCAACCTCATTCACAGTTTCAGATTTTATCAATAGCCAGAAGAATTCACCAATAGCCAACATTTTCAAAAGCCAGAAAATTATTATTTCACTAAAGAACTGCTAAACATGGATTGCCACTTCGTTCTCCAAAACATGAATAAGCATCATTATAAGCTTCTGTGTGTGTGTGTGCATGTGTGTGTGTGTGTGTGTGTGTGTGTGTGTGTGTACTCAGTCACTCAGTCATGTTTGACTCTTTGTGATCCCATGGACTGTAACCCACCAGGCTCCTCTGTCCATGGGATTCTTTAGACAAGAATACTGGAGTGGACTGCCATTTCCTCCTCTAAGGGATATTTCTTGACCCAGGGATCGAACCTGAGTCTCTTGCAATGGCAGGCAGATTCTTTACCTCTGAGCCACCCGGGAAGGTAAAATTCTGTAAGATATGTCAACTTCTCAGTTGTCCTCACACTTAGATATGGGCAACAGGATTCAGGTATTAAAAAGTTATCTATAGAGATAATCTTTTCTCATATGAATGAAGTAAGCATTTCTCTAGATTACCCTTCTTTGTGGTTGTTCTGAAATACTCAACTACGTTTGAGTAGTTGAGTCAATATTCAACTACATTTCTAGTAATCTGAGTATTTTATCAAGTTCCAAACTTTTGAGTTAATCTATAAGATAGCTTTGACTTGATTGATATGACATAGTAAAAGTTATGTACTTAGATAATTAGATAAATACAGATGGAATTCTCTCTTTTAGCCCATAATTTATATCATTCCTAGGTTGTGAGGTAAAGGAAAAGAGCATAAACAATGAAAATAAGTGATCTAATGTGCTTCTTGACATAGAGTTTATAAAAAGTAAAGCTACACAAAATACAGTGATAGGGATTATATAGAAATTAAAAGTTGAGAGTTAAGATTTTTCCCATGATAAATTAGCATTATGTAAAGAATATAAATGTGTCAAGAATTTGAAATAATCAGGATAGTGGTGCTTCAAGAATTCTTATATTTTTCAAAAGAACAAAACTTTTAACTTGGAACCATCATATCAACTTTTCATCCTCTGGAGTTATATTAACCTTTAAAAATGATCATATAAAGTGAAATATACTTTTTGTACAACTTAGGTAGGCCAATTTAATCTCTTCTCTTATGAAAAACACAGGTATTATTTTTAAATGACTTTCATCTGCAAATAGCTTTAAAATCCTGGAGAGGAGTCATTTGCTTTTTAGATTCATAAAAGGTTTGGGTATCTCCATGGACACATTTATACTATCTCCAGTGTCTTCCTTCATTAAACATGCTACAGCATCTGACTCATGATCTGCACAATTTATTAGAAAGTAGAAAGAAGTGTGTTATTTTTAAACCTGAAAAATAGCTATTTTCAGTCTGTCTAGATCTTTAATTTGTAGCCTACAATTCAGTATTCTAGGTAAAGAAATTTTGATTTCTTCTTTAATTTTTATTAAAGAGCAAATTAGTGTTCAGTGAATGTTTTTAAATTTTAGGGGCTTTGTCACACATAATCTGTTTCTATTGAATTCTTATCCTTCCATTTTCAACAAAGAGGCTGTTCTCAGGAAGGACGCTGAACTGGGTGTACTCTAATAGCACCTGGCTAGTCTGTTCATCTGATTGAGGAGAAAACTGGAAAATTTTCACCCTCCTACTTTCAGGCTCTGCTAAAAAATATTTCTCTTTAGAATAATAGCTAAAGTAGTATTATGTAATAAATAACAGAACAATTACAGAAGACATGCATTTTTCTGTGTCCCTAGGCAGACATATCTTCTTCCTTTTTAAGCTTCAGTTGAAATATTTCTTCTCTTTAATGTGCACATTCTTGGACCTGAATCCTGAGACATTCTCTGTTTTCACATTGGTCTTAAGCTAGCTAAATCAGTCAGTCCTTCTCTTATATAGGACTCTTTTATTTTTTTAAATCCAGTAAAAATCTGCATGTTTCATACAAATACTGGTATGGAGAAATAACTGCAAATTTTCAATATTAGCTGAGATTGTCCTATCCTTTTAGTTGAAAAGAGAAAAACTTTAAGGTATTATATTTGTCACTATTAATAAAGAGCTAAACTTATATATTTTAGACTTAAAATTTTAACATTAAAAAATCATAATGTTTGGCTCCAAGATAAAATATGAGAGGCATATATAATAAAGGTACATACCTAACAAAGATGCATATATAATAAAAAATTGATGCTGAAGCTGAAACACCAATACTTTGGCCACCTGAGGCAAAGAACTGACTCACTGGAAAAGACCCTGGTGCTGGGAAAGATTGAAAGAAGGAGGAGAAGGGGACAACAGAGGATGAGATGGTTGGGTGGCACCACTGACTTGATGGCCATGAGTCTGAGTAAGCTCCGGCAGTGGGTGATGGACAGGGAAGCGTGGCATGCTGCAGTCCATGGGGTTGCAAAGAGTCGGACACAAATGAGTGACTGAACTGAACTAACATAACAAAGGACAATTGAGTTTTTGGTTGTGATGTTATTTTTCTATGCTGCATTATCTATTACCAACTTGGAGTCATCCGCAGCACCCAAGGACTCATAGTACTCAGCATATGGTTGTATTCACAGCTAAGATTTACTACAATGACTGCCTGAGGACGTGACGCTGGGCCAGTTAAGGGGAAAGACACATCAGGTGGAGTCGGAGAAATCCATGCACTAGTTTCCTGTGCTTTCTCCCATTCCCTGATGGGAGTCACTCAGAGCATGACCTTTTTACAAGCAGCTACATGCATCATTGTGGGTGCATAGTATTTTTGTCCAGGGAAGCCCCATTGTGACTTAATGGTTGAGTTTTACTAAGAACTAATCATGTAGACAGGCTTCCCTGGTTGCTCAGTGGTGAAGAATCTGCCTGCCAATGCAGGAGACGTGGGTTCAGTCCTTGTGTCAGGAAGATCCCTGGTAGAAGAAAATGGCAATCCACTCCAGTATTCTTGCCTGGAAAATCTCATGGACTGAGGAGTCAGGCTGGCTACAGTCCATGGGGTTACAAAGGGCTGGACACAACTTAGAGACTAAATAACAACAATCACATAGACACTTTACACCCATGAAAATTCTGGACTTCTAGAAGGAAATCAAATATTCACACTGTAGAAACAGTCTGGACAGGCTGGCAACACCCCGTAAGTAAGCCCTTCTTACATCAGACCTGAATATTCTTTCTTGCATGCATACGTGCAGATAACTGCAAATATATGCAAACATCTGCAAGTATTAAAAATCCTATTGAAAAATAATTTCTGGTGGCTGTTGATCCCTGGTGTAGACTGAACGCTTGATCATGGGGTACCCTGACCTGTCTTTCATGAAACTAATGTGAACATAGTCGTAGTGCTACAAGGAAAGTCAGGCTTAAGACAGTTCTGAAGGAGAGAGCACAGCAAGTAGTTTAGATTATTATGGTAACTATGCCTGTTACATTGAATCGTGTCCCTCAACCCGTATCTACAGCATCACAGGGAAATTACTATGATTCATTGACTCTTGAAGAAGATTTTGTTTTTTTGGCCTTTGGATGATTCTTCAATAAAAGTGGAACACATGGAACTAGATAGCTTGAGGATTATAATTTCACCTAGTCATGGCCCTGAACAACCATGACAGAAATGCTTTCAATGAGCAAAATTTGAAACAGTGAATGTGGAATTTCCCACTCTATCTGGAAGAGGTTATGAAGCAAGTGTAGATTAATGTTGATTCTTAACAGCTTTACTGAGGTATGAATGATCCATACATATTCATGCTGTGCAGCTTGATAAGATCATATATGCATCCGTTACCACAGTTAAGAGAGTGAACAAATCGATCACTTTCAAAAGTCTCCATGTGACATTTTGTAATCCCTCTTCCTCATCCCTCCCCAGATCTCCCTCCTAGACAACTAGTGTTTTGTTTATATGTCATAGCGAATTAGTATTTTTGTTTCCAGTGAACAGAATCACATAGTATATACCTTTGTTGCCTGACTATTTTCATTTACAATTATTTTAAAGTGTATTTCCATAATTATTTTTTCTGAGTACAACTCTATTGTTTGTATACACTACAGTTTGTTTATACTTTTTCTGATTGATAAATTTTGAGTTATTTGTAGGTTTTTGTGATTACAAACATAACTGATATAAACATATACAAAACGTATATGAGCATATGGCTCCTTTCTTCTTTGGGTAAAAGGTTAGGAATGAAACAGACAGGTCATATGGTAAAAGACTGATTATTTTTTGTGATAGTCATAAGCGTTGACTGGGTCACAAGTCAAGTGATATCTGCTACTGCTGCTAAGTCACTTCAGTCGTATCTGACTCTGTGTGACCCCATAGACAGCAGCCCACCAGGCTCCGCTGTCCCTGGAATTCTCCAGGCAAGAACACTGGAGTGGGTTGCCATTTCCTTCTCCAATGTATGAAAATGAAAATTGAAAGTGAAGTTGCTCAGTAGTGTCCGACTCTTCGCAGTCCCATGGACTGCAGCCTACCAGGCTCCTCCACCCATGGGATTCTCCAGGCAAGAGTATTGGAGTGGGTTGCCATTGCCTTTCCCACAGTGATATCTGGTGAAATGTTATTTCTGGGTGATCTGTGAGGGTATTTCGGGGGAAAATTACATTTGAATCAGAGAGCTGAGTAAAGAATACTTTACTCCCCAATGAGAAAGGGCATCAGCCAATGTACTAAGGATCTAAACAATACAAAAACAACAACAAAATGAAGAAACATTGGCTTTACTCTTTATGTAATTGCTGAGCTAGAATGTTGATCTTCTTCTGCCCTCAGCACTCTTGATTCTTAAACTTTTGGACTCAAACTAGAGTCTAGATCATCAGCTTTCTACCTTTCAGGCCTTCAAATTACATCTTGGGCTTTCCTGCATTTCCAGTTTGCAGACTGCAAGTCCTGTGACTCTCAGTCTTCACAATCACATGAGCCAATACCTTGTAATAATTTCTGTCTATGTGTATCCTAGAAGTGGTTCCTTTGGAGAACCCTGACTAATACAGCTTTTTAATAATCTGTCAAAATCTTTCTTAATGTGATTACATCATGTTACAGTCCACCAGGATTGTATGAATGTTCCACTTCTGCTGATTGTATGATTGTTAGAACGTTCCACAGTCTCATCAAACTTCCAAAAAATAGAAGAGGTGGGGACATTTCCTAACTAATTCTGTTGCTGGTATTACTTCATTATCAAAACCAGATGATGACACCATAAGAAAACTAGAGACTATACCCCTTATGAACATATATGAAAAATATCCTCAACAAAATATGAGCAAGGTGAATGCAACAATATATGAAAAGGACAATGCCCATGACTGCATGGGATTTATCTTAAGAATGCAAGATGTTTCATAAGAAAGTCAGTTAATTAACACACTACATTGGAGGATTGAAAGAGTGAAATATACAACCATCCCAAATGACAAAAGAAAAACATTTTACAAAAATCCAAAACCCCTTTGTGATAAAATTACTCAGGAAATCAGGAGCATAAAGAAGCTTACTCAATATGATAAAGGGCATGCATGAAAAATCCACAGCTAAAACTTTACACAATAGTGAAAAACCTACAGCCTTCCCTTGAGATCAGAAAGTGGACAAAAAAAAAATCTCGCTTTCATCACTGCTATTCAATATTGTACCAGAAGCTTGGGTTAAAATAATGAAGCAATAAAAGGCGTCCAAATTAGAAAGAAAGAAGTAAAATTACCAAGAGTAAATAGTGAAGTGGAAAAAAATTCTAGGTTCAAGGGCAGGAATTTTCACTATGTGGTTGCCTCAAAAACCAGGGACCACAGCCCTAGAGAAACTACTCATTTTTCCTGACAGACTCAAAGCCCTGTTCAAGAACTGGAGTAAGGGGAAAAGGAAATTTCTCTTTCAGTATTAGCTTCTATGCTGGATAATTATTGTGATTTTCAATGCAGATGAATCAGTGGTTATCTTCTTTCAGTTTCTGGCAAATTTTGGCTTTTTGATATTTGCAAGTGTTCATTTTTTTTCCTATATATATTTTTACAGGGATTATTTTTAGATGCTATTAGGTAGTATTTACTTGAAGAAAAGATAGGAAACATGATACCACAGGAAAGTGAATGAAGATTCATAACTGCTCTCATTGTAATAGGAACTTCTCTGATGGCTCAGCAGGTAAAGAATCCGCCTGCTAATGCAAAAGATACAGGAGAGTTGGGTTCAATCCCTGAGTCAGGAAGATCCCCTAGAGAAAAAATGTCAGTCCACGGCAGTATTTTTTTTGCCTGAGAAATCCAATGGACAGAGGAGCCTGTGGGCAACAGTCCAAAGGGTTGCAAAGAGTCAAGCAAGAGTGAGTGAGCATGCACGCTATATTAAAATTAGAGATGTCAATATAAAAGTGTCTGTAGTAATGGAAAACATTTAGTTATTTTTAAAATAATTTTACTAAAATATTTAAAATCAGCATTTTTGTAGTTTGGGGGCCCTTATTAAAACAATTTCTTTTCATTAACATCATGCGGAAAATAAGTTTTATTTAATTATTTTAATTTGTATTAATTATACGATCTTAAAATCATGAATTTGCGGTAGGGCAAGGGCATGAAGAATGAGGGAATCCAGAGTTTGTAAACCTTAGTTCTCTATTTCTTGCAAGATAAAAACACAAAGAAATAGAGTTTGCCTAGAATTAGAACCCATGAGTACTGACTTTGAAGTCTACACTTTAAAAGTGACAATAAACATTAGAGAAACTAAATGCTGTGAGTCCTGGTGTTCATGGGATGAGGGTATTAGGTACAGGAATTGAAACAGCCTTAAGACTGTGTAGCCATTAGAAAAGTAGTTAAAGATAAACTGAGCTATTTTTCACTTTTGCTTTACTTTGATTTTTTTTTTCTTCTCTTTTTTGTATTGATATTGGCTCACTCTCCATTCGACTGGATAAGTTGCACTTAAAATGCTGTGATTTCTTAATAGATAAAGCTGAATGTAAGGACCAGCCCCTCCAATAGCCATTTCTCTGTTAATTATTTAGTGCTAGCAGCATATTGAGTCAATTCTAAAATAAAAACACAAGCCTAAAATGGCAAACTCAGACATATGTTCAAGAGACACACGGCTTCTTTTATCAAAAGATTCAATACATTTCCTGGAGCTAGCAACAATAGGAATATTCTATAGCGGTGCACTTACTTTCTCTGGAGCCAAATTACTTTTGTCATTTAGGAAACATGCACAATATTGTTTAAGGCACACACTCAGCAACCTGATAATGGTAGAAATTTTCATCAGTGCTTCCAAGACCCGTGGTAAAGACTTAAATCTTAAGGCAAACCAAATTTACAGAATATTTAAAGTATGTGCTGCCAAATAACTGTGATAAGGACCCACCATCTATGCCACACATCAGTACACACCACACTATCTCCAATGGGCAAAGGCTTTTGTTGTTGTTATCGACTTAAAAAATAGCCACAACCTAAAAGTTGAGAGTTATGTTTTATTTGGCAGAAATTTTTAGGACTTAAGCCCAGGAAGCAGCATCTCAAGTAGCCCTGAGAGAGCTGCTCCGAGGAGGTGGGGTGAGGGGCCAGGTTATATAGAAGTTTGCAGCAAAGGGCAGGTAGTGTGATCATTTAAAGCTTTTTTATGAATTAAAAAAAAAAAAAACAGGCATCTAAATTTAATAAATTTAGTGTTTTTCTCTGGAGAAGGCAATGGCACCCCACTCCAGCACTCTTGCCTGGAAAATCCCATGGACAGAGGAGCTTGGTAGGCTGCAGTCCATGGGGTCGTGACGAGTCGGACACGACTGAGCGACTTCATTTTCACTTTTCACTTTCATGCATTGGAGAAGGAAATGGCAACTCACTCCAGTGTTCTTGCCTGGAGAATCCCAGGGACAGGGGAGCCTGGTGGGCTGCTGTCTATAGGGTCGTGCAGAGTCAGACACGACTGAAGTGACTTAGCAGCAGCAGTGTTTTTCTCTATATGGGAAGATTCAAGAGTCTGGGTGCAACTGAATTCATCTCTCCCGTATGCATCGCAGCTATCTGGGGCCAGTATCCTGAGCTCTTCACATCCTGAGTTCCTCGGTGCTCATTGTAGAGAGTGGATGTAGCCTAGTGGCTGACAAATAACACAGGTATTCTCCTTCCTGAGTACGCTTAGGGCTCAGGAATTCACACTGGGGGGCTGGAATTGTTGATAACTGTGACCTCCTTATTTACTGATATGGCAGGAAATACTCCATTTCTCAGAATCATGCCTTAATAATAAGTTTTGCCTTTTTACTCTGCACAACAAGGAAATCTACAGAGTAGGAGTAAATATTTGTAAACTACATATCTGGTAAGATGTTGGTATTAAAAATATATGAGAAACTGATACAACTCAATAGCAAAATAAAATAAAATAGCCCAATTAAACAATGAGCCAAGGACTTGAACAGTTATTTCTCATAAGACATACAAAAGGGTAACAGGTATCTTAAAAGATGCTCAACATTAATAATCATCAGTGAAATTAAAATAAAACTACAATAAGATATTATCTCATACCTTTCCAGATGGCTATTAAAAAAATAAAAACAAAAGATAAATATTGGTGAGTGTGTGAAGAAATTGGGACACTGTTATGCAGTTGATGAGGATATAAAAGAGTAAGACAACTATGAAAAAAGAATGGGGAAGACCCTCAAAAAATTAAAAACAGACTACCAAATGATTCACAGTCCAATTTCTGGGTATATTTACAAAAGAATTGAAATTAGGATCTTAGAGAGATATTTGTACTCCCACATTTATTGCAACATTATTCATAGTAGTTAAGATATGGAAGCAATGCAAATATCCATCCATGGCTTCATGTGTAAATAAAATGGTATATATGTACAATGGAATTTTATTCAGCCTCATAAAGTAAGTCAGTTCTGTTACTTGCTGTAACATGACTGGACCCAGAGGTCATTATTCTAAGTGAAATGGGCCTGTTATAGAAAGACAAGTAGTACATATAGGTAACAGTATGGTATTGTTCTCTTCACAATGTATTAAAAGGGTAAGTTTCATGATAAGTGTTTTACAACAAAACAAAACAACTTTGAAAAACCAAAAATCTCTCTGTGAGGTTGAGTGTGTGTGTGTGTGTGTGTGTGTGTGTGTGTGTGTGTGTCACTCAGTCGTGTCTGACTCTTTGGGACCCCAGGTGGAGAGGTGTTGTGTATATGTATTTNGTGTGTGTGTGTGTGTGTGTGTGTGTGTTAGTCACTCAGTCGTGTCTGACTCTTTGGGACCCCAGGTGGAGAGGTGTTGTGTATATGTATTTCTCTGTTTGTTGGGATGTCATCACAGTTTTGTTTATATGTCCAAACTCTTTAAATTGTGCCAGAGTCCAGCTCCAGCAGCCAGGGATTCAACCTGAAGGGGTGAGTGGTGTCAGTGAGAAACTGAGGCAGCCTCGCAGTTTTTTTTGGACTGCTTCTTTATTTCAAGCTTATGATTCTCTTTTATACTTTTACAAAAGCATTAGGTCAGAGGTTTGATATTTTTAGTTCCCATAGACCCAGATTCATTTTTCTCCAAAAATCATTGTTGCCCCTCAAAAGGAGTTCCTTCTTCAGTGATTCTCTTATCTACTTTTTCTCATGTGTCCTTGTAAATACACTATAACTAATGCTAATGTCTGGGCTCCATACCACATTCCTCAGTTTAATTCTTAACTTTCTAAGTCCTGTTTGCTCCTAGTATCCTAAGCTCACTATTTCTAAGAAAGAGCTTCTAGCTATAAATATCTCTAAAGTCCCTAATCTCTATAAGCTATAGTAGAATATGCTAACATTACAGCATCCCTTAAATCTTTAGTTTCTAACTACTTTAATTATTCCTAAGCCCTGTGACCAGTGCGCTAAGCAGAGGCAGCTGTGACCAGTGCGCTAAAGCACAGGCGGCTGCAACTGGCATGCTAAGCACAGGCAGCGGCGGCTACTGGCACGCTAAGCGCAGCCGAGAGGAGCTACCCCACATCTGAGGTCAGGGGCAGAAGCCGGGAGGACCCCATGTCGAAAGGGCAGCGGCCAAGAGGAGTTACCCCATGTCCAAGGTCAGGGGCAGTGGCCGAGAGTGTCAGGCTGCGACAGCCCAGGAACGGTGGAGAGGAGCTACCCCATATCTGAGGTCTGGGCGGCGGCCGGGAGGAGCCACCCCACGACCGAGGCCCAGAGGGGACTGCCGAGAAGAGCCACCCCACACCCAAGGCCAGGGGCAGCAGCCGGGAGAAGCAACCCCGAGGCTGGGGGCGGCGGCCGGGAGGAGAACAAAGTTCCAAGGAGCAGTGGCTGCGTGAGCGCAGGAGGGCCTAGAGGAGCTATCCCACGTTGAAGGTCAGGAAGGGTGGAGGGATACCCCTCATCCAAGGTAAGGAGCAGAGGCTGTGCTTTGCTGGAGCAGCCGTGAAGAGATAACCCACGCCCAAGGTAAGAGAAACCCAAGTAAGATGGTAAGTGTTGCAAGAGGGCATCAGAGGGCAGACACACTGAAACCATACTCACAGAAAACTAGTCAATCTAATCACACTAGGACCACAGCCTTGTCTAACGCAGTGAAACTAAGCCATGCCTGCAGGGCAACCCAAGATGGGCGGGTCATGGTGGAGAGGTCTAACAGAATGTGGTCCACTGGAGAAGGGAATGGCAAACCACTTCAGTATTCTTGCCTTGAGAACCCCATGAACAGTATGAAAAGGCAAAATGATAGGATACTGAAAGAGGAACTCCCCAGGTCAGTAGGTGACCAATATGCTACTGGAGCTCAGTGGAGAAATAACTCCAGAAAGAATGAAGGGATGGAGCCAAAGCAAAAATAATACCTAGTTGTGCATGTGACTGGTGATAAAAGCAAAATCCAATGCTGTAAAGAGTAATATTGCATAGGAACCTGGAATGTCAGGTCCATGAATCAAGGCAAATTGGAAGTGGTCAAATAGGAGATGGCAAGAGTGAATGTCAACATTCTACGAATCAGCGAACTAAAATGGACTGGAATGGGTGAATTTAACTCAGATGACCAATATATCTACTACTGCGGGCAGTAATCCCTCAGAAGAAATGGAGTAGCCATCATGGTCAACAAAAGAGTCTGAAATGCACTACTTGGGTGCAGTCTCAAAAATGACAGAATGATCTCTGTTTGTCTCCAAGGCAAACCATTCAATATCATAGTTATCCAAGTCTATGCCCCAACCAGTAATGCTGAAGAAGCTGAAGTTGAACGGTTCTATGAAGACCTACAAGACCTTTTAGAACTAACACCCCAAAAAGATGTCCTTTTCATTATAGGGGATGGAATGCAAAAGTAGGAAGTCAAGAAACACCTGGAGTAACAGGTAAATTTGTCCTTGGAATGTGGAATGAAGCAGGGCAAAGATTAATAGAGTTTTGCCAAGAAAATGCACTGGTCATAGCAAACACCCTGTTCCAACAACTCAAGAGAAGACTCTAGACATGGACATCACCAGATGGTCAACACTGAAATCAGATTGATGATATTCTTTGCAGCCAAAGATGGAGAAGCTCTATATAGTCAGCAAAAACAAGACCAGGAGCTGACAGTGGCTCAGATCATGAACTCCTTATTGCCAAATTCAGACTCAAATTGAAGAAAGTAGGGAAAACCGCTAGACCATTGAGGTATGACCTAAATCAAATCCCTTATGATTATACAGTGGAAGTGAGAAATAGACTTAAGGGCCTAGATCTGATAGAGTGCCTGATGAACTATGGAATGAGGTTCGTGACATTGTACAGGAGACAGGGATCAAGACCATCCCCATGGAAAAGAAATGCAAAAAAGCAAAATGGCTGTCTGGGGAGGCCTTACAAATAGCTGTGAAAAGAAAAGAAGTGAAAAGCAAAGAAGAAAAGGAAAGATATAAACATCTGAATGCAGAGTTCCAAAGAATAGCAAGAAGAGATAAGAAAGCCTTCTTCAGTGATCAATGCAAAGAAATAGAGGAAAACAACAGAATGGGAAAGACTAGAGATCTCTTCAAGAAAATTAGAGATACCAAGGGAACATTTCATGCAAAGATGGGTTTGAGAAAGGACAGAAATGGAATGGACCTAGCAGAAGCAGAAGATAATAAGAGTTGGCAAGAATACACAGAAGAACTGTACAAAAGAGATCTTCACGACCCAGATAATCACGATGGTGTGATCACTCATCTAGAGCCAGATATCCTGGAATGTGAAGTCAAGTGGGCCTTAGAAAGCATCACTACAAACAAAGCTAGTGGAGGTGATGGAATTCCAGTTGAGCTGTTTCAAATCTTGAAAGATGATGCTGTGGAAGTGCTGCACTCAATACGCCAGCAAATTTGGAAAACTCAGCAGTGGCCACAGGACTGGAAAAGGTCAGTTTTCATTCCAATCCCAAAGAAAGGCCATGCCAAAGAATGCTCAAACTATCACACAGTTGCAGTCATCTCACACACTAGTAAAGTAATGCTCAAAATTCCCCAAGCCAGGCTTCAGCAATACGTGAACCGTGAACTTCCTGATGTTCAACCTGGTTTTAGAAAAGGCAGAGGAACCAGAGATCAAATTGCCAACATCTGCTAGAACATGGAAAAAGGAAAGAGTTCCAGAAAAACATCTATTTCTGCTTTATTGACTATGCCAAGGCCTTTGACTGTGTGGATCACAATAAACTGTGGAAAATTCTTCAAGAGATGGGAATACCGGAGCACCTTACCTGCCTCTTGAGAAATCTGTCTGCAAGCCAGGAAGCAACAGTTAGAACTAGACATGGGACAACAGACTGGTTCCAAATAGGAAAAGGAGAATGTCAAGGCTGTATATTGTCACCCTGCTTATTTAACTTCTATGCAGAGTACATCATGAGAAACGCTGGACTGGGAGAAACACAAGCTGGAATCAAGATTGCCAGGAGAAATATCAATAACCTCAGATATGCAGATGACACCACCTTTATGGCAGAAAGTGAAGAGGAACTAAAAAGCCTCTTGATGAAAGTGAAAGAGGAGAGTGAAAAAGTTGGCTTAAAGCTCAACATTCAGAAAATGAAGATCAAGGAATCTAGTCCCATCACTTCATGGGAAATAGATGGGGAAACAGTGGAAAAAGTGCCAGACTTTATTTTTTTGAGCTCCAAAATCACTGCAGATGGTGATTGCAGCCATGAAATTAAAAAACGCTTACTCCTTGGAAGGAAAGTTATGACCAACCTAGATAGCATATTCAAAAGCAGAGATATTACTTTGCGGACTAAGGTCCATCTAATCAAGACTATGGTTTTTCCAGTAGTCATGTATGTATGTGAGAGTTGGACTGTGAAGAAGGCTGAGCACAGAAGAATTGATGCTTTTGAACTGTAGTGTTGGAGAAGACTCTTGAGGGTCCCTTGGACTGCAAGCAGATCCAACCAGTCCATTCTGAAGGAGATCAATCCTGGGATTTCTTTGGAAGGAATGACGCTAAAGCTGAAACTCCAGTACTTTGGCCACCTCATGCAAAGAGTTGATTCATTGGAAAAGACTCTGATGCTGGGAGGGATTGGGTGCAGGAGGAGAAAGGGACATTAGAGGATGAGATGGCTGAATGGCATCACTAACTTGATGGACGTGAGTCTGAGTGAACTCTGGGAGTTGGTGATGGACAGGGAGGCCTGGAGTGCTGTGATTTATGGGGTTGCAAAGAGTTGGACATGACTAAGCGACTGAACTGAACTGAAACCCTAAATTCAGCGAACTCCTTTGCCATTAACACTTTCCTCACAAATAGGCTTCATATAGGAATCCCTCCCATGGTCTCAAGCTGTGGCCTCTGTCCTCACCCTGGAACACTCTTTTATAAAAGTCCTTGAACAAATGTCAGTGATTAACTTTATGAATTAATCTTTGAGCACAGCTGCAGAAGGCTTTATGCCTTCTCATGCTCCTCTCAAAAACACCTTAATTGTCTCTTCAGTCAACTCAGCCGAGGAAAGGAAAAAACAAGTCAGGATCACAAAGCCTACCTCTTTTACTCTGGGTCCGTGCCTATGGAACAAAGGGAGGGGGTTTAGGGCCGTGCCTCCATTTTGTCAGTAATGCCTAACGCAGCTCTGGACAAAATTGCACACATTAAATATGTTCTGTTATTTGTATGTCAATTATTCCTCAATAAACTGGGAACAAAAAGGAAAGCAAAAAGTTTGCATATTAGTAAATCAAATATAAACTTTCTTCCTTGTTTTCCTACTCACTCTAATTATACTATGTTTTCCTTATGTTTCCTCTTTCTTCAGTTATGAATGTTATTTAAATAAGCAAAGCCTTACTGAATTCTATAAAAGAGTTGCTACCTTTAGCCAAATCCACAACAGAAGAAAGTCTATTGCAAAACGCCCTGGGAAAATAGCAATTTTTTGGAAAATAGAGTTGCATGAAAAATGTCCTGATTAGGAAATTCATATACATGAAGGATTTGGCTATGGCATTAATTGAATTTTAATTCAATTTCTGGATGTAGTTTTTATTTGTATTTCTAAATGGAGAATTAAAAATCTTAGGATGAATACTTTCATAATTGGTTTTACTTAAATATCCAGTAATGTTTTATATTTGAGACTCTTATAATGACAAGTATTCTTTATCCTCTCTAAGCACAGAATTGTGCAGGTGTTTTTTGAGAATTGGTGGGCAAATGCACTGGGGGGAATGTTCATGAAGAAATGTATTTCTAAGGATTGTTTGGTGCTATCTTTTAATCTTATGATAAACTAAACATACTGTTTGTAATGTATTGGTAAACAATCTTCTTATCCGCAAACTTAAGGAAACAGAGAGTAGCTTTATATTTTCACATGGTTAGGAAATTATCTCTTGTGAAACATCAAGCATATAGGTTTTTTTTCCCTATTATTATTTTTGAAAGAGAATGTTGAATAATTGCTTTTTTTGTTCTAAAGGAAGTCCTTTGACTCAAATTCAACTATAATCATGGAGATTACCTTATTTAAATTAAAACTGTTTTACAGATGAAGAAAACTGATGTCTAAACAGCTGAGTTGATTAAAATCATAGATTATTATTGGCATGTGAGATAAGAATCTTCAATACCCACCTTATATCTTATCCCCTGACTGTGCTACTGCAGTTCCATGAAATAAGTAGATTTTAATATCTAACTGCTTAATTATTTAAAAAGTCTCAGAATTCCTTCCTCAACAATATTATTAAGAAACATCATCAAAATGGAAGTTTAAACAGTTCAAAATGCTTTTAAAACTAAGGCACTTGCCACATATCTTAAATTAGCTTGCCATTATTGAGATGGAATTCTTGATTAAACCAAAAATTCTGGGCAGGGCCATTGCTTGACTCTGCTCACAATGAAACTAACAGTGATTCAACCAAATATTTCTACTATACTTGTTCTACAACTTGAATATATCACCTTCATCTTTAAATAATCTTAATTCACCAAACCTTCTCCGAAGTACTTAGAATAAAGTTTTCAAAAATAAATCCTTTAATAGATTATTTGGATGAGAGTCTTGCTGTCACCTTTCACTTTGCTGATTATAGATTACACTTATATATCTTAGGAGTGACATCCAATTAATGATATATTACAGAGGCAAGTAATCAGATTGGTGTTTCCTTAATAATATTTTCCCTCAAGTCATCAGTATCATGCCATTACAGAGATATTACATCGACAGTGGTTTTCACCAGCCTATCATCTATGGAATTGGACATTACTCCGGTGATGACAAGCTAATAAATCATTTGCCGCCACCTTAGTACAGAATATTCACTTAGTGCTTCTATGAGGTAATTGAAGAAATGGACTTTTTCTTCTACAACTCATTATCATTGAGGTGGAACCCAAAGTCTGGATGCGACCAAGTTTTAGTGAGTCTTCCATGAGAGCAGGATAAACCTCTAGCACTTACGAAACTTTTGGGTCTGCATTCCCTCACCTGTTGGGATTAGAAGTTGCTTCAATCAACAAAAAGCTTTTTAATTTAACTAAAAACATTTAAAATAATTTATCAAACTAGAAAATGCAAATAAGTATAGATAAATAATACACAAATATATTTATACATAGATGTTTCATAGGTGGTTATATTTGACTATAACTATGCTTGTTTTTTAGGGCTTTCCAGGTGATGCTAGTGGCAAAGAACCTGCTTGCCAATTCAGGAGACATTAGAGATGTGGGTTTGATCTCTGAGTTGGAAAGATCCTTTGGAGTAGGGAATGGCTATCCACTCTAGTATTCTTGCCTGGAGAATTCCATGGTCAGAGAAGCCTGGTGGGCTACAGTCCACAGAGTCGCAAAGAGTCGGACAAGACTGAGCAATCACACTTTTCTCATGTTTGTTTTCAGATTTATTGGTCTGTAAATTTGCATTGTGATTTTGGCAATTTATAGCAATTTAAAAAGCAATATATGAGGGTCACATATACTTACAAGGACGTATTCTATAATTTAAGTGCTACTTTAAGGATAATTTTGGTGGCTGTGTGTATCTTCATCATTGTACAAAATGGCATGACTTTTCAATGTTTTGTATGGTGATTACAGGAATATGCTCACATCTAATGGATATTACTTTGGCCACCTGATGAGAAGAGCCGACTCATTTGTAAAGACCCTGATGCTGGGAAAGGTTAAAGCTGAGAGGAGAAGGGGATGGTAGAGGATGAGATGGTTGGATGGCATCACTGACTCAGTGGACATGAGTTTGAGTAAACTCCGGGGGTTGGTGATGGGCAGGGAGGCCTATTGTGTTGCGGTCCATGGGGTCGCAAAGAGTTGGACACGGCTGAGTGACTGAACTGAACTAAATGGATATTTAAACCTTAAAAATGGATTCCTAGTATTGTTGTTAGGATAACTGTTTTTCTCCCATCATTCCCCAAGTTTTATCTAAATTATGAAGAAATGCAAAATTATATACAAAACTATAGAAATCAGATTTTTTCACACAATCATATTCAACAGTATATATAACTGCTTTTTACTTCAAACAATTATGTTGTTGTATCATGAATTTTAAGTCAGTAATAGTTTTACAATATTTATTTAAATCAATTAAATTGAAAGTCTTATATTTTGTGAGGATTATTTACCAAGCCATGTTTTATAAAAATAATTATTGAAACATCACTGTTTAATTTGTAAGAATGGGGAAATCTATGCACAGTAGAAAGGAATGAGCCCGTGTTGCTGGAAATAAATCTCACAGAGTATTGTGTCAGTCATGTGTTTCTATATGAGGGATAAGATACTGTCACAAGATTTCTGTAATAACTGAAGTTTTAAGGAGTCAACTAGTTTATAAAAAACAACAAAAAAGTAAGAGTTAGGAAATGAGCCTGTAGGAGGGCAGTGGATGTGAGTGAAACAGAAGGATCTCAGGGGGGACTTGGAGGTTTTGGGGTAGACAGGACCCTGAATTCCAGGAAAGCACTTCAACAGAAGGTACATCAGAGACGAGAGGAGGTGACTGATGCCTGCTGAATAGGCAGGATTGGAAGATGCTGTGCAGGACGTACACCCTGATGACTGGTACACAATGGGACTCCCTGGGTCCAGGGTGACACTGCAAAATTTAAGGGCTTCTGGAATTGAGCTGATGGGCTTTGGGGACCAAAGAGGCTCATTTCCAGGAGGACACACTTGTAACCAGGAAACCTTGGGGTGAGGGCCTCTGTCTCTACAGTGAGAGCACGGTATGCATAATCACGTGGGCAAAGGCTGGACGCAGATGGGACCTGGGCTGCTGGGTACTGGTTTCCTGCTGGCTGAGTTTTCTAACTTACATAGAGGACACAAAAGTCAAAAGAAGCAGATGAAAGAAGATTTGGCTCATTGGATTATGTCAGTAGACAAGTAGTTTCAGCTTGAATGAACCTTGGATATGACTTTCACAAGAAAACTTCTCTGGATAGAGGAAAGAAGTTGATTGATTCTAGGTATAATGTGAGCTTCCAGTCAAGCCACACTCTCTTAATAATGTATGCTTCTTGGTTTGTTGTTGTTGTTGTTATTTATTTATTTTTTTGTAAAATCATCTCGAGACATGGGTATGATATTTTGTCCAATTTATATCCTCAGATTATGAATATTTTAAAGATATGAAATACAATATTGATATTATAGTGAGGCTATGAGAAAGGGATAATGAATTATTATTGTTTCAATATCAATATATAATCCTCAGTTAGTGAAAAAGAATAGGGGGCCTAATGCTAATTTTTTCTTGACTGGCTATGCCAAAGAAATCATGAATTTTTTGCTCATATATTAAAAGCAAACAGTGCTTCATGTTTAAGAAATTGCAAGGCAGGTGACTCACAACGGTACTTCATGTTGACTCTCTGTGTAACAGATTCTGCCAGAGCTGTTCCAGTGAAGTGGGGAAGGGCACTAGAGTAAAAAAACGGGATTACATTCTGGTCTGAAGTTCAGTTGTGTGCCTTAGTCAGTATTTCTTCATTTATTTCTATACTGTCTTCCCCCCGCCCCCCTTTACAGGTTTACTAAGGCATACAGTGCATATGATAAGCTAAATATTTTAAATTGCACATTTAAAGTGTACAATTTGATAATGTGCCATCAATCATACATTTTTTCTGAATCTTTTTTTTTTTTTAACATCCATGACTCTACTTAACTTTTGAACATGTAGAATGTGGTAGGAATAACTTTCAATTTTCTTATCTTGGAATTCTTACATCAGTGTAGATCATGGCTCTATTATGAACTTTTTAATCATTATGGGTGGCTTTTTCTTGCAGCTTCTCATACTTGGTGATCTTTGATTGGATATTAGACATGGTAAATGTTAAGTTATTGGTGTCTGATATTTTTGTATTCCTATATTACTGGGTTCTGTTCTGAGATGAAGTTCAATTATTTGGAAAGTTTGATACGTTTGGTGCTTACTTTTGAAGATTCATGAGGTGAGAGTAGGACTATGTTTAATATAGGCCTGTCTATGCAGGACAAGATAGTGAGGCAGGATCTTTCTAAGTACTCCACCTGTTGTCCTATAAATTATATTTTTCTGTTTGGCTGGTGGAAGTCAGCTCTGTTCCTGGCCCTGAGTGGCTCCTTGGTCCTGCTCCCTATTTCTGTACGGAAGATTGTTTCTCGCCTGCCAGATCCTGAAGGTTCTCTCTCCTCTGTAATATGGTCCCCCGTGAATTCTGTCAATGTTGTTCCTGGAGTCCACTGAGCTGCTGTCTGGGATCCCCCTCATAAACTGCTACTTGTAGATGCTCTGAAAGAAGTAACCTCAAGTATGTATAGGACCCATGTCCTTTGTTTCCCATCTCTCAGGAATCAGTATCCATTCCTGCTTGATACTAGTGTCCTGCAGTCCATCATTTAAAAAAAAAATTTTTATCAAAAGTTTTCCATTGTTCCAAGAATGTGACTCTCTTCTTTGTTGCTCCATTTTTGCCTGAGCCTTAAGCAATTTAATGAATACCTCTGTGCCTGTGTTTTCTGTCTACAAATTAGAGATAAGTTTAATCTTCTCCTAGATATTTTCTGAGATTACTGCTTAGTTATTATGTCTAAGGGATGTGCAACTTTATTTGATTTTTAGTAAATGTCCAATAAATATTAGTTTGTATAATCGATATGAAGAAATATATATTGTTTGCATTAGTGCAGCTAGACAGAGTATTTTAATGTTTTGTTTCCTTTAGTTCTACAACCTCAAAAAAAAAGGTAAAACCATAGGAGTAGCATGAATCTATGTTATGATGCTGTGGGGCTTTGTGTAAATTATTTAACCTTCTAAGCTTTAACTTCCTTATTTATTACATACACAATGAAATAGCACCTAACTCATAGAGTTATCATAAGGAATACATGTAATATTCAATGCAAAGCACTTGACACAGTAAAGATACTCTTGATTACTGGTTGTAATTCTCACTCTTATCCCTATAAATGAGTTTGTCAAATAAATATTATGAACTTGTATAAAAGGACTAATGGTTGGTAGTGATTTAGTCGCTTAGTCGTGTCTGACTCTTGCAACCCCAATGGACTATAGTCTGTCAGACTCCTTTGTCCATAGGGGTGGGTTGCCGTGTCCTTCTCCTTAAAGGACTAATTAAAGTATTTAATTTATTGCAAATTAAACCTGTTTTAAATACACATTAAATATCATCCTGTATGTATATATCTGTCAATGCTTAAAAAAAAATGTATATGTTTTGTCAATGGATCTAGAATTCTTGAGTGTATAAAATACATAAGTATACTTTTGTCCAGAAACTGCTGGTCCTGTCATCTCTTCTCATCTTTCAGTTAGTTTGAGCATCAGTCTTCCTAATAAAAGATAAGAAAGCTGCTGCTACCAAAATTCCACAGGTTGCTCTATTATCTTAGGAAGTGGGGTGCATCAACAATCTGTGTGCCTTTATTAGCTTGATTCTATTACATCAGATATAAAGCATTTTAATTAAGGTATTTTGTTTAATTGGACTTTCAAATAATTGTGTGCAATATATCACATATTGAAATTATTAGTGATTCTATTAAAATGCTTTTGATCATGTAAATAACAATGTTATTAAATGACTGAATCATTATTGGATTTAAATGCTTTATGGTTATGACCTACATATATAAAAAAAGTTTCAAATTAGTAACTACTGCATTATTTCACCACTGATTAGCACTTTTAGTTACTATATTCTAAACTTTCAGAAAAGAACAATAGATAAAAACACATAGCAACATTTTTACACATCTTGTTATTAGGAATCTTTTTATTAGAAGTGAAAGTGCAAGTGCAAGTCTCTGAGTCATGTCCTACTCTTTGTGATCCCATGGACTATATAGCCCCTGGAATTCTCCAGATAGATCACTGAAGTGGATAGCCTTTCCCTTCTCCAGAGGATCTTCCCAGCCCAGGGATTGAACCCTGATCTCACTCTTTGCAGGCTGATTCTTTCCCAGCTGAGCCACAAGGGAAGCCCAAGAATACTGGAGTGGGTAGCCTATCCCTTCTCCAGCAGATCTTCCCGACCCAGGAATTGAACCAGTGTCTCCTACATTGTAGGTGGATTCTTTACCAACTGAGCTATCAGGGAAGCCCTTTTTATTAGAAAGAAATGCTTATTAGAAAATGTTCACAATCCCCATGGAAAACAAGCATTGTCTATGTACTTAGTATCTGTTGTCTCACAATTATGTAAACAAATTTTTTAAAAATATTACTGAATTTGGGGCTTTCCTGGTGGCTCAGATGGTAAAGAATTTGCCTGCAGTGCAGGAGACCTGAGTTGGAACCCCGGGTGGGGAAGACCCCCTGGAGAAGGGAATGGTTACCCACTCTAGTATTCTTGCCTTGAGAATTCCATGTACAGAGGAGCCTGGAAGGCTACAGTTCATGGGGTCGCGAGTCAGATATGCAACAACACTTTCATTGGATTCATGGAGACCACTGTCATTATTCCTTTGCTATTTGCTTTTGGTATCAAAAATTCAACTGTGAGGGTTCATAGAGATATTTGAAGTGTATAAGGAATCTCCATGTCTGAAATGATTAGATATTTCAGCTTTAGATTATGGTAGAAGTTACAGGACAAATCTCACCTGTTTTGGGGATTTCATAATAGAAATTTCATGGATGTCAAAACAAGGCCACCTTGAATTCGGCAACTGCTATGGTGTATCTCTTTTTTGGTCAGTGGCAGAATTTTTCTAAGAATACTGAGCTTAGAGGAGTAATTACTTAATATATCTGGACTTACTAGTAATAGCAATCATATCACAAAGATAGCTATTTCTAACAAGTGTGAACTAAGAGAGTAAGCAACTTTTGTTTGAGAAACTAACCTACAGTGCAGAAAAGAAAATAGAAAACAATGATTAAAATCAAATCACAAGTTCTATTAGTTAAAGGTGGAAACCATGTCATAACGAAATTATTTTCCCTAGAGACATAGTAGGATATGTGTGACATACCGTTTAAACTAATCATTTCAGATTTTTTGCTAACATTGAGAAACATTTTATTTTGCCTATAATTACTGCTTTTCTCTGATGCACATTTGAAGTGTGGTAGGGTGTTATTTTTCTTTATCCAGTTCACCTGGTTTTTCAATTGCTTTTCATATCTTGTTCCCTGTAGCTTTTCATTTCCCCCCCAATCGAACCCGAGAATGTCTCAGCATGAGAGACTGCTGCTGATTTGCAGGTTCAGCTATTTTCTCTGTGAAAGTGCTTTTCACTTTGTTGTTTGCTTCTTATGGCCCTGATCTGTTGGACTAAGAAATGATGAATGCTAAAATACTGACTTATGTCATGTTTTATATAATATACTATTGATACCTTATTTTTAACACAATTCAAAAATTTTAATAGCAGGTTTCATTAGTAATTTGTATAATTACCTAAATAATCAGAATTAAGTTATATTTCAGATTGGCTTAATATTGTTGCATCTTCAGAGAACTGTGAATATTACAGTTGTATTGACAGCTCTGCCCTTTTGTGCTACATGTGGCTAGCTGGGTATATATGAGCTTATTTATCTGAATGCAGAGCTCCTGAGTACACAGTCTGATTTATATTTTTGTGACAACATAAAACATGGACTGGCACATTGAAGGTCATCCATTGAAAATAGACACACACACACAAGTAAGACTTAACTGTATGTTGCCTATTGGAAGTTCATGCTTGGTCACTTAGTTTTGTCCAACTCTTTGGAGTCCCATGGACTGTACCTCACCAAGCTTCTCTGTCCATGGGAATTTTCAGGCAAGATTATTGGAATGGGTTGCCACTTCCTATGCTAGAGGAACTTTCCAACCCAGGGGTCGAACTCTCATCTCGTTTTTCCTGCATTGGCAGGTGGGTTCTTTACCACTAGCGCCACCTGGAAAGCCCTATAGGAAGGTTGCTTCATATATAAAGACACAAAAAGATGAAAAGATAAGGGATAGACTAAGTTATAATATACTAATAACAATCAGAAGAAAACTAGAGAGCTTGTTAATACCAGACAAAGTAGGTTTCAGAACAAAGAGTATTACAAAGGGTAAGTGCATATTTCCTGATGATAATGGAGTTCACTAATGAGGAGTACATGACTAATGTAAGGATTTATGTATCTAAAAACAAAGCTTTGATTTATGTGAAACAAAGACTGATAGAATACTTTAAAGAGAAATACACATATATAGTCAGAAATTTTAACACTTCTTTTTCTGAACAGTTGATATAATAGGTGGATAGAAAATCAATGAGAAAACAGAAGAGTTGAGTAGAGCTTTCAAACGACTTGATGGACATGACTGGGATAAACCTCTTTTAACAGCATCAGGAGAATGAATGCACATTCTTTCCAAAACCATATGGAGCATTTATCAAAATAGGTCATATTTTGGCACACCTACTGAGTCAAAATAAATCTGAAAGGAGTCAGTTCATACATAGTAAGATCTCTGATTACAGTGAAATTAAATTACATATCAAAGCCAGTATATTATTCAGCACTAAAAGCAATAAGGTATCAATCCAAGAAGAGACATGGAAGAAACTTAAATGCATATTACTAAGTGAAAGACTAAAAAGCCTACATAGTGTATGACTCAGCAGCATGACATTCTGAAAAGGACAAAACTAAAGAGAGAGTAAAAAGATCAGTGTTTATTAGGGATTGAGGATTTGCGAGGAATGAATAGGCAGAAGACAGAGGGGTTTTAGGGCAAAATTACTCTGTGAAAATAGTCTGTATGCTATCAAAATGATGGATACGTGTCATTATCCATTTGTCCAAATCCACAGGATGTTCAAACAAAGAGTGGAATGTAATGTAATGTAAACTATGGTGTTTGGCTGATCATACTGTGTCCAATTAGGTTCTTCAACTGTAACAAATGTACCTATCACTCTGATGGGGGATGAAGAAAGTTGGGGAGGCTATGCCTGTGTTGGGCAGGGGATATAGAAGATATTATTGTATTTTTCCCTCATTTTTCCTTATAGACACAGGTCTATAAGAAAAAGAATTACACAAAATCTGACCATCTGTGCATATATAAACACACATGGTATATAGATATTCACAATTATCTTTCAATACTTTAAAAATCTTATTAAAATTATCAAAGAAATATTTTATGTATTTTAGTTTATTTATGGATTATTTTTCCAGTAGTCATGTATAGACATGAGAGTTGGACTCCAAAGAAAGCTGAGGGCTGAAGAACTGATGCTTTTGATCTGTGGGTGTTGGAGACTTTTGAGAGTCCCTTGGACTGCAAGGAGATCCAACCAGTCCATCTTAAAGGAGATCAGTCCTGGGTGTTCTTTGGAAGGACTGATGCTGAGGCTGAAACTCCCAATACGTTGGCCACATGATGTGAAGAACTGAGTCATTGGAAAAGACCCTGATGCTGGGAAAAATTGAAGGCAGGAGGAGAAGGGGAGAAGGGATTGAGAGGATGAGATGGTTGGATGGCATCACTGACTCAATGGACATGAGTTTGAGTAAACTCCGAGAGTTGGTGATGGACAGGGAGGCCTGGCATGCTGCAGTCCATGGGGCTGCAAAGAGCTGCACACAACTGAACGACTGAACTGATGGATTATATTAGCGCTGATTTGTATGTATTTATATATACATATACATTTGTTTTTATACATTTCCTAAAATAAACAGTTTATTTTCATTACCAGAATAAATTTGAGTAACATAACTTTCGTCTAACATTTGTATAGTATTATTTATAGACCTAGAAGCATGCAAGTATAAATTAAGTAATATGGTGAAATTATTGAAAAAAAATATTAGTATTAGATAAAAGTTAAGAATTTCAGTTCAGTTCAGTTCAGTCGCTCAGTTGTGTCCGACTCTTTTTGACCCCATGAACTGTAGCACGACAGGCCTCCCTGTTCATCACCAATTCCTGGAGTTTACTCAAACTCATGTCCATCGAGTCAGTGATGCCATCCAGCCATCTCATCCTCTGTCTTCCCCTTCTCCTCCTGCCCCCAATCCCTCCCAGCATCAGAGTCCTTTCCAGTGAGTCAACACTTCACGTGAGGTGGCTAAAGCCCTGGAGTTTCAGCTTTAGCATCATTCTTTCCAAAGAACACCCAGGACTGATCTCCTTTAGAATGGGCTGGTTGGATCTCCTTGCAGCCCAAGGGACTCCCAAGAGTCTTCTCCAACACCACAGTTCAAAAGCATCAATTCTTCGGCACTCAGCTTTCTTCACAGTCCAGCTCTCACATCCATACATGACTACTGGAAAAAACATAGCCTTGACTAGACAGACCTTTGTTGGCAAAGTAATGTCTCTGCTTTTGAATATGCTATCTAGGTTGGTCCTAACTTTCCTTCCAAGGAGTAAGCGTCTTTTAATTTCATGGCTGCAATCACCATCTGCAGTGATTTTGGGGCCCCCCCAAAAATAAAGTCTGACACTGTTTCCACTGTTTCCCCATCTATTTCCCATGAAGTGATGGGACCAGATGCCATGATCTTCGATTTCTGAATGTTGAGCTTTAAGCCAACATTTTCACTCTCCTCTTTCACTTTCATCAAGANCACAGTCAAAGACTTTGGGATAGTCAATAAAGCAGAAATAGATGTTTTTCTGGAACTCTCTTGCTTTTTCAACGATCCAGCAGATGTTGGCAATTTGATCTCTGGTTCCTCTGCCTTTTCTAAAACCAGCTTGAACATCTGGAAGTAAGATGGTTGGTATTGCAAGAGAGCATCAGAAGGCAGACACACCGAAAGCATAATGAAAGAAAACTAGTTAATCTAATCACACGGACCACAGCCTTGTCTAACTCAATGAAACTAAGCCATGCCATGTGGGGCCACCCAAGACGGGCGGGTGGGTCATGGTGTGGAGGTATGACAAGAGGTGGTCCACTGGAGAAGGGAATGGCAAACCACTTCAATATTCTTGCCTTGAGAATCCCATGAACAGTATGAAAAGGCAAAATGATAGGATACTGAAAGAGGAACTCCCCAGGTTGGTAGGTGCCTAATATGCTACTGGAGATCAGTGGAGAAATAACTCCAAAAAGAATGAAGGGATGGAGCCAAAGCAAAAACATTAACCAGCTGCGGATGTGACTGGTGATAGAAGCAAGATCCGATGCTGTAAAGAGCAATATTGCATAGGAACCTGGAATGATAGGTCCAAGAATCAAGGCAAATTGGAAGTGGTCAAACACGAGATATCAAGGGTGAACGTCAATATTCTAGAAATCGGCAAACTAAAATAGACTGGAATGGGTGAATTTAATTCAAATGACCATTATATCTACTACTGTGGGCAGGAATCCCTCAGAAGAAATGGTCATGGTCAACAAAAGAGTCCAAAATGCAGTAGTTGGATGCAATCTCAAAAACGACAGAATGATCTCTGTTCATTTCCAAGGCAAACCATTCAATATCACGGTAACCCAAGTCTATGCCCCAACCAGTAACGCTGAAGAAGCTGAAGTTGAATGGTTCTATGAAGACCTACAAGACCTTTTAGAACAAACACCCAAAAAAGATGTCTTTTTCATTATAGGGGACTGGAATGCAAAAGTTAGGACTTTCAGTTCAGTTCAGTTCAGTTCAGTTGCTCAGTCGTGTCCGACTCTTTGCGACCCCATGAATCACAGCACTCCAGCCCTCCCTGTCCATCACCAACTCCCAGAGTTCACTCAGACTCACGTCCATCGAGTCAGTGATGCCATCCAGCCATCTCATCCTCTGTCGTCTCTTTCTCCTCCTGCCTCCAATTCCTCCTAGCATCAGAGTCTTTTCCAATGAGTCAACTCTTCACATGAAGTGGCCAACGTATTGGAGTTTCAGCTTTAGCATAATTTCTTTCAAAGAACACCCGGGGCTGATCTCCTTTAGAATAGACTGGTTGGATCTCCTTGCAGTCCAAGGGACTCTCAAGAGTCTTCTCCAACACCACAGTTCAGAAGCATCAATTCTTTGACGCTCAACTTTCTTTACGCTCAGAGAGTCCAAATCTCACATTCATACATAACTAATGGAAATACCATAGCCTTGACTAGACAGACCTTTGTTGGCACAGTAATATCTCTGCTTTTGAATATGCTATCTAGGTTGGTCATAACTTTTCTTCTAAGGAGTAAGTGCCTTTTAATTTCATGGCTGCAATCACCATCTGCAGTGATTTTGGAGCCCCTAAAAATAAAGTCTGACACTGTTTCCACTGTTTCCCCATCTATTTCCCATGAAGTGATGGGACCAGATGCCATGATCTTCGTTTTCTGTATGTTGAGCTTTATCTATAATTTTCAATTTTATTTCTTTTTTTATTATTTATATGGGCTTCCCTCATAGCTCAATCAGTTAAGAATCTGCCTGAGTTAGCCAGGATGAAATCGCCAAGATCCTTGGAGGAGGGACATGAATTCAGCCAAGTCCATCACTCTCCATTAATTTTCCATTTGAGACAATTGACAATTCACATGCTATAGGGGGTTCATGACCTCACTTTCTGCCGTATTACAAAAATGGAAGAATGCTGCTGAGAGTTACTAAGGAGGTCTGAAGCTGAGTAGTCAAAAATGTGGAGAAAGGGACCCAGAGAGAAGTCAGCCTGCTAGTCTGCTTCACACTGGGTCTCAGAGCATCTGTAGAAGCTAAGTTGTGTGGAGCAAGAGGCCAGTAACAGAGCATCAACTAGAAGGCCAAAGATCTCAGCAAAACTTTCAACCATCTCAGTGCTGAGAAGGGAGTCCTTGTAAACCCAGGATCTACAAAGGAAAAGGTAGCCTGGTTAACAGCCCAGGCTTTCAAAGGAGACCACTTGAGGCTAACGCTTAACACTAGGGGCAAACTTGCAAATACTGTAACTAGGTTCAAGTCAACTCAAACACGGATTGCATAAAGGTGATTTGGTCGTAGGTTTACAAATTGCTAGGAGCAAATATATGTTTGTAGGAAGAAGATAACATTACCTCTCTATATTTTTCATATACAATACAATTTTCATACAAAATGTTAGGCAATTTTCATTCTCCCACAGCCAGACAGCATTAAAGCCATTTTCAAACCCAAGTAAAGGAATAGTAGAGAGTAGAACAGTAGAGTCTAAGGTAACTATTTATACCAAGAAAGGGCAACTCTTTTTTTTCTGCTAGGTTTCTCAACAGAGTGTGTGTGTGTTTCATTTAATCCATTATACTAGGAAGAAGCTTGACTCACACAATGCCTACTGCAGTGTATACTGCCCTTCCCAACCTCTGTAAACTTCTCCCATAGACACAGTCATTTAGCTTTTGTTCTACTATTTTAAAAGGTTCAATTCAGTTCAGTTCAGTTGCTCAGTTGTGTCTGACTCTTTGCGACCCCATAAATTGCAGCACGCCAGGCCTCCCTGTCCATCACCAACTCCCAGAGTTTATCCAAACTCATATTCACTGAGTCGGTGATGCCATCCAACCATCTCATCCTCTGTCATCTCCTTCTCCCGCCCTCAATCTTTCCCAGCATCAGGGTCTTTTCAAATGAGTCAGCTCTTCACATCAGGTGGCCAAAATATTGGAGTTTCAGCTTCAGCATCAGTCCTTCCAATGAACACCGAGGACTGATCTCCTTTAGGATGAACTGGTTGGATCACCTTGCAGTCCAAGGGACTCTTCTCAGGTGGCTCTAATGGTATGAACCCACTTGCCAATGCAGGAGACATATGAGATGTGAGCTCCATCCCTGGGTCAGGAAGATCCCCTGGAGGAGGGCATAACAACCCACTCCAGTATTCTTGCCTGGAGAAACCCATGGACAAAGGAGCCTGGAGGGCTACAGTCCATAGCATCACAATGCGTCACACATGACTGAAGTGACTTAGCATGCATGCTATTATTTTAAAAAATATACTTTTATTTTGCCACTAAGAGGGCATATAGTATAGGGCCTCATATATTATTAATCATTTGATTTAGAACATTTTTTTAACCATAGTTGGAACAGTAGAACTAGAGTTTAAAAGTTCTCAGAGTAAAGAGCTTAAATTATGCCAAGGAAAAGTCAAGAAATCTCCATTTACAGTGTGACTTACTGTTGGGCCTGTTATAAGTTGGCATGCTTGGGGCCTTCTATTTAATAAAAAGAAGTGCAGCTTAACTGGATTGGGAAAAAGAGTGAGAGGAGAGAGAGTGCAAAAGAAGAATGAAGAGAAGAACAAAGTTCTGGAAAAGTGACTTGAAGCATTATAGATACAGTGCCAGCCACTGTCAAGTGGAATTATTTTGTGCCATTTGGCAGTTAAGATGAGTGCTCTGACTTCCAAGTTGAAAATTACTTCCTTATCCTCAACTGAACAGTGACGTATAGGGAGAGTGTTGGGGAAAAAATTAAAAGGGAAAAAGTGCTCTGTCACAGGGAATCATATTTTACCATTTAGACTCCTATGTCGGAGTGACAAGACAGACTGATGACCGATTAGGAGATAATAATACAGACACATGACCTAATATCAAAGATGGACGCTTGAGTGATGAAAGCTTTTTCTCCCACTAATGCTGACTTATTACAGGCAGAGGTCCCACTGTGATTCTCTCCACGATGTTGCCAATTGCCCTGACTTTTCAAATATCATTTATAAATAAAATTTTGACCTTAATATTTCAGCAGTGTTAATGAGACTGAATCAAAGATAACCCCGATTCAAGAAAGGATATACAACAGGGAATGTCAGAACACAGAACTTTTCTCTGACATACTATGACGATGAGGGGAAAGTTACGAGGAGTTTAACACAGTTTCTAGTTATATGCTGCTGCTGTAAGTTGCTGTAAGTTGTCTGACTCTGTGCGACCCCATAGATGGCAGCCCACCAGGGTCCCCCATCCCTGGGATTCTCCAGGCAAGAACATTGTTGGAGTGGGTTGCCATTTCCTTCTCCAATGCATGAAAGTGAAAAGTGAAAGTGAAGTCACTCAGTCGTGTCTGACTCTCAGCGACCCCATGGACAGCAGCCTGCCAGGTTCCTGCAACCATGGGATTCTCCAGGCAAGAGTGCCGGAGTAGGTGGCCATTGCCTTCTCCCTTCTAGTTATATAGAGGGATGCTAAGAACACTCCCAGCCAAGGGTTCCCAAACAGATACAGAGATTCAGCCTGGGGACACAGCGGTAATCCACATGAATAGCTGACCAAGGACAGTGCATGTATGCGGTGTTCTCAGACTTGCAACACGTGTTCTCTTTCTCTTACCGCATCCGATCCCTCACTGTATGTCTCTGTAGAGTCTTGTGAGTCTTTTTAAATATCTAACTTCGGGACAATGCAGTTAGATAATGTAAATAAATTAAAACATGTAGTTAAACCTTTTAAAAAATATCCATAATGACCAAAAGAGTAATGAATCACAATAGGACTCCAGATTCAGGAAAGATTTGTTTGTATATTTCCCCACATATTTAAGTAGTTATAATCTCCATCTTAACCTTCCAGAAAAGGGAAGACAAGGTAGAACTTTCTGAATCATTTTATGGATTCAGCATGACTATTGTACTATGTGCATGCTCATCACTCAGTCATGCTCGAGTCTTTTGCAATCCCACAGACTGTAGCCTGCCAGGCTCCTCTGTCCATGAGATTTTTCAGGCATGAATACTGTAGTGGGTTGCTATTTTCTTCTCCAAGGGGACCTTCCAGACCCAGAGATCGAACCTGGGTCTCCTGCTTAGACAAAGAGATTCTTTACCATGGAGCCACCTGGGAAGCCCAATTATTGTACTAGAATCTGATAAAGATATCATTTTACTACTGATTAAAATGCAATAAAAATGCCAACAAGTCAAATCTTCCAAAATATAACAAGGGAGGTTGCATCAACTGCACTGATTATGTTTAGAATTGAAAGGTGATTTAGCACTTAAAATTTATTGACAATGTGATTTTTCACATTAGCAAGAAGATGTAGGAAAAAACCTGTGAGCAATTCAATGGATGCTAAAAAACATCACTTGATAGAAAACAAATTTTATTAATATGGTAAAGTGTCTAAAATGAATGCAAGCAACATCACTCAAATGGCCAAAGAATTGAGAATATTTCTTCTGGGTTCTTTAATAGCACTCTGTTTGTATCAAACATTTTGTAGCTTAAGAAGCAGAGCCTACCACACAGTATATGTTCAAAAACTGTTAGCTCTGCAACTATTATTTTGATGGGATAAAGTTATTTTCAGTAAATGATGGACATTAAAATGTTCCATTTTGACACTTGGGGGGCAGCCCTAAGATGGTGGAGGAATAGGACGGGGAAACCACTTTCTCCCCCACAAACTCATCAAAAGAACATTTGAATGCTGAGTAAATTCCACAAAACAACTTCTGAATGCCGGCAGAGGACATCAGGAACCCAGAAAAACAGCCTATTGTCTTTGAAAGGAGGTAGGAAAAAATATAAAAGATAAAAAGAGAGGGAAAAGAGGTAGGGACAGAGATCCACTCCAGGAAGGGAATCTTAAAAAAGAGACGTTTCCAAACACCAGGAAACAGTCTCACTAGCGAGTCTGTGGTGAGCCTTGGCACTTCAGAGGGCAACATAACTGGGAGGAAAAATAAATAAATAAATAAAACCCACATATTACATGCCCAATGGTAACTCCCAGTGGAGAAGCAGCACAGACGCCAGCATCCGCTAATAGCAAGCAGGGGCTGGGCAGGGAGGCGCGGGCTGCATTGCTTAGGGTAAGGACAGGGCCTGAATGCCCCGAGGGCAGTCTAAGGGAATTAACTTGAGATAGCAAACCAGACTGTGTGATAGCTACACTGGGAAAAGCCCTAACCTAAGACGCTGTACAAAAAAGATCTTCACGACCCAGATAATCATGATGAGGTGATCACTAATCTAGAGCCAGACATCTTGGAAAGTGAAATCAAGTGGGCCTTGGAAAGCGTCACTACGAACAAAGCTAGTGGAGGTGATGGAATTCCAGTTGAGCTTTTTCAAATCCTGAAAGATGATGCTGTGAAAGTGCTGCACTCAATACGGCATCAAATTTGGAAAACTCAGCAGTGGCCACAGGACTGGAAAAGGTCNACTCAGCAGTGGCCACAGGACTGGAAAAGGTCAGTTTTCATTCCAATTCCAAAGAAAGGAAATGCAAAAGAATGCTCAAACTACCACACAATTGCACTCATCTCACATGCTAAGAAAGTAATGCTCAAAATTCCCCAAGCCAGACTTCAGCAATACGTGAACCATGAACTCCCTGATGTTCAAGCTGGTTTTAGAAAAGGCAGAGGAACCAGAGATCAAACTGCCAACATACGCTGGATCATGGAAAAAGCAAGAGAGTTCCAGGGAAACATCTATTTCTGCTTTATTGACTATGCCAAAGCCTTTGACTGTGTGGATCACAATAAACTGTGGAAAATTCTGAAAGAGATGGGAATACCAGACCACCTAACCTGCCTCTTGAGAAATCTGTATGCAGGCCAGGAAGCAACAGTTAGAACTGGACACAGAACAACAGACTGGTTCCAAATAGGAAAAGGAGTATGTCAAGGCTGTATATTGTCACCCTGCTTATTTAAC
>SJYQ01001693.1:268924-280670 GCA_006410935.1 Redunca redunca
TCCTTTAATTTTTATTTCTATAACCTACTATTACTTTGCAAAAAGACCCTATTTTTTAAAGCAAACTTCATATATATACATTTTATAATTTTTGTGATTATTTTTTTTTCTTTAATATTGTATTTTTGAGAATCCAACCTCTACCCTAGATATTTAATCTTTGCCTTTTGGTATTTGTTATCAATTTTGTACCTTTAAGAATCCAGTCTTCAGTACCCATTTTTACTTGGGAGTGAGATTACTGGCTTGACTACTGTCTCCCCCTTTGGAGTATCATTTTTCACCATGAGGTTGCCTTTATCTCCTCCCTCCCCCTTCTCTTTTCTACCCATCTCTGTGAATCTCTTTGTGTATTCTGGACTGTGGAGAACACTTAGGGAACTCATTACTGGCTGGATCTGTCTCTCTCCTTTTGATTAGCCCCTTTATCCTCCTGGCCACCTATGTCTCCTTCCTCCCTCTTCTCTTCTCTGTATAACTCTGTGAACATCTATGAGTAGTCCGGACTGTGGAGAGCACATAAGGAATTTATTACTGGCTAGCTTGCTCTCACCTCTTTAGATTCCCCCTCTTCTCCTCCTGATCACCTCTATCTCCCTCCTCCCTCTTCTCTTCTCTATGTACTCTTAGAACCTCTCTGGGTGTCCCTCACTGTGGAGAAACTTTTCATCTTTAACCTAGATATTTTATCATCAGTGCTATATAGATGGAAGAGTCTTGAGGTTACTGTAAGAATAAGACTGAAAACCAGAAGCAGGAGGCTTAAGTCCAAATCCTGAGAACACCAGAGAACGCCTGACTCCAGGGAGCATTAATCAATAGGAGCTCATCAAATGCCTCCATACCTATACTGAAATCAAGCTTCACCCAAGGGCCAACAAGTTCCAGAGCAAGACATACCATGCAAATTCTCCAGCAACACAGGAACATAGCCATGAGCTTCAATATACAGGCTGCCCAAAGTCACTCCAAACCCATTGACATCTCATAACTTATTACTGGACACTTCATTGCACTCCAGAGAAAAAAAATCCAGCTCCACCCACCAGAACACTGACACAAGCTTCCCTAACCAGGAAACCTTGACAAGCCACCTGTACAACCTGACCCACAGTGAGGAAACTCTACAATAAAGAGAACTCCACAAACTGCCAGAATACAGAAAGGCCACCCCAGACACAGCAATATAAACAAGATGAAGAGACAGAGGAATACCCAGCAGGTAAAGGAACAGGATAAATGCCCACCAAACAAAAGAGGAAGAGTTAAGGAATCTACCTGATAAAGTATTCCAAATAATGACAGTGAAAATGATCCAAAATCTTAAAAACAAAATGGAGTTACAGATAAATAACCTGGAGATGAGGATTGAGAAGATGCAAGGTTTATCAACGACATAGGAGAAATAAAAAAGAGTCAATATATCATGAATAATGCAATAAATGAGATCAAAAACACTCTGGAGGGAACAAACAGTAGAATAATGGAGGCAGAAGGTAGGATAAGTGAGGTAGAAGATAGAATGGCAGAAATAAATGAAAGAGTGGGAAAAAAAAGAAAAACGAATGAAAAGAAATGAGGACAATCTCAGATACCTCAGGACAATGTTAAACACCCCAACATTTGAATCATAGGAGTCTCAGAAGAAAAAGACAAAAAGGAAGACCATGAGAAAATATTTGAGGAGATAATAGTTGAAAACTTCCCTAAAATGGGGAAGGAAATGATCACCCAAGTCCAAGAAACCCAGAGAGTCCCAAAGAGGATAAAGCCATGACTAAACACCCCAAGACACATATTAATCAAATTAACAAAGATCAAATGCAAAGAATGAGTATTAAAAGCAGCAAGGGAAAAACAACAAATAACACACAAGGGGATTCCCATAAAGATAACAACTGATCTTTCAATAGAAACTCTTCAAGACAGGAGGGAATGGCAAGACAAACTTAAAATGATTAAAGAAAATAACCTACAGCCCAGATTACTGTACCCAGCAAGGATCTCATTCAAATATGAAGGAGAAATCAAAAGCTTTATAGACAAGCAAAAGCTGAGAGAATTCAGCACCACCAAACCAGCTCTCCAACAAATGCTAAAGGATATTCTCTAGACAGGAAACACAGAAAGGGTGTATAAACCAGAGCCCAAAATAATAAAGTAAATGGCAATGGGATCATACTTATTAATAATGACCTTAATGCGTTGAAATGTAAATAGGTTGAATGCCCCAACCAAAAGACAAAGACTGAATGGATACAAAAACAAGACCCCTATATATGTTGTCTACAAGAGACCCACCTCAAAACAAGGGACACATACAGACTGAAAGTGAAGGGCTGTAAAAAGATATTCCATGCAAATAGAGACCAAAAGAAAACAGGAGTAGCAATACTCATATCCAATAAAATAGACTTTAAAACAAAGGCTGTGAAAAGAGACAAAGAAGGACGCTACATAATGATCAAAGGATCAATCCAAGAAGAAGATATAACAATAATAAATATATATGCACCCAACATAGGAGCACCACAATGTGTAAGACAAATGCTAACAAGTATGAAAGGGGAAATTAACAATAGCACAATAATAGTGAAAGACTTTAATACCCCAGTCACACCTATGGATAGATCAACTAAATAGAAAATCAACAGGGAAACACAAACTTTAAATGGTACAATAGACCAGTTAGTCCTAATTGATATCTATAGGACATTTCACCCCAAAACAATGAATTTCACCTTTTTCTCAAGCTCACATGGAACCTTCTGCAGGATAGATCACATCTTGGGCCATAAATCTAGCCTTGGTAAATTCAAAAAATTTGAAATCATTCCAGCATCTTTTCTGACCACAATGCAGTAACATTAAGTCTCAATTACAGAAGAAAAACTATTTGAAATTCCAACATATGGAGGCTGAACAACACGCTGCTGAATAACCAACAAATCACAGAAGAAATCAAAAAAGAAATCAAAATGTGCATAGAAACGAATGAAAATGAAAACACAAGAATCCAAAACCTGTGGGACACTGTAAAAGCAGTGCTAAGGGGAAGGTTCATAGCAATACAGGCATACCTCAAGAAACAAGAAAAAAGTCAAATAAATAACCTAACTCTACACCTAAACCAACTAGAAAAGGAAGAAATGAAGAACCTCAGGGTTAGTAGAAGGAAATAAATCTTAAAAATTAGGGCAGAAATAAATGCAAAAGAAACAAAAGAGACCACAGCAAAAATCAACAAAGCCAAAAGCTGGTTCTTTGAGAGGATAAATAAAATTGGCAGACTCATTAGCCAGACTCATCAAGAAACAAAGGGAGAAAAATCAAATCAATAAAATGAGAAATGAAAATGGAGAGATCACAACAGACAACACAGAAATACAAAGGATCATAAGAGACTACTATCAGCAATTGTATGCCAATAAAATGGACATATTCTTAGAAAAGCACAAATTTCCAAAACTGAACCAGGAAGAAATAGAAAATCTTAGCAGATCCATCACAAGCATGGAAATTGAACTGTAATCAGAAATCTTCCAGCAAACAAAAGTCCAGAATCAGATGGCTTCGCAGCTGAATTATACCAAAAATTTAGAGAAGAACTAACACCTATCCTACTCAAACTCTTCCAGAAAATTGCAGAGGAAGGTAAACTTCCAAACTCATTCTATGAGGCCACCATCACCCTAATACCAAAACCTGACAAAGATGCTACAAAAAAAGAAAACTACAGGCCAATATCACTGATGAACATATGCAAAAACCCTCAACAAAATTCTAGCAATCAGAATCCAACAACACATTAAAAAGATCATACACCATGACCAAGTGGGCTTTATCCCAGGGATGCAAGGATTCTTCAATATCCGCAAATCAATCAATGTAATTCACCACATTACCAAATTGAAAAATAAAAGCCATATGATTATCTCAATAGATGCAGAGAAGCCTTTGACAAAATTCAACATCCATTTATGATAAAATCCCTCCAGAAAGCAGGAATAGAAAGAACATATCTCAATATAATAAAAGCTATATATGACAAGCCCTCAGCAAACATTATCTTCAATGGTGAAAAATTGAACGCATTTCCCCTAAAGTCAGGAACAAGACAAGGGTACCCACACTCACCACTACTATTCAACATAGTTTTGGAAGTGTTGGCCACAGCAATCAGAGCAAAAAAAGAAATGAAAGGAATCCAAATTGGAAAAGAAGAAGTAAAACTCTCACTGTTTGCAGATGACATGATCCTCTACATAAAAAACCCTAAAGACTCCACCAGAAAATTACTAGAGCTAATCAATGAATATAGTAAAGTTTCAGGATATAAAATTAACACACAGAAATCCCGTGCATTCCTATACACTAATAATGAGAAAATAGAAAGAGAAATTAAGGAAATAATTCCATTAACCATTGCAATGAAAAAAAAATACTTAGGAATATATCTACTTAAAGAAACAAAAGTGAACTTTTGGACTCTGGGGGAGAGAGAGAGGGAGAGGGTGGGATGAGATGGGAGAATGGCATTGAAACATGTATACTATCATGTAAGAAACGAATCGCCAGTCGATGTCCGATGCAGGATGCAGGATGCTTGGGACTGGTGCAAGGAGAGGACCCAGAGGGATGGTATGGGGTGGAAGGTGGGAGGGGATTCATGTTCGGGAACTCATGTACACTCGTGGTGAATTCATGTCAATGTTTGGCAAAACCAATACAGTAATGTAAAGTAAACTAAAGTTAAAAAAAAAAAAAAAGACTTATATATAGAAAACTGTAAAACATTGGTGAAAGAAATCTGAGAGGACACTAATAGATGGAGAAATATACCATGTTCACGGGTCAGAAGAATCAATATAGTGAAAATGAGTATACAACCCAAAACAGTCTATAGATTCAATGCAATCCCTATCAAGCTAGGAATGGTATTTTTCAGAGCTAGAACAAATAATTTCACAACTTGTATGGAAATACAAAAAAACCTTGACTAGCCAAAGCAATCTTGAGAAAGCAGAATGGAACTGGAAGAATCAACCTGCCTGACTTCAGGCTCTGCTACAAAACCACAGTATGGTACTGCCACAAAGACAGAAATATAGATCAATGGANACAGTAATGTAAAGTAAACTAAAGTTAAAATAAAAATAAAAAAAAAAGACTTATATATAGAAAACTGTAAAACATTGGTGAAAGAAATCTGAGAGGACACTAATAGATGGAGAAATATACCATGTTCACGGGTCAGAAGAATCAATATAGTGAAAATGAGTATACTACCCAAAGCAGTCTATAGATTCAATGCAATCCCTATCAAGCTAGGAATGGTATTTTTCAGAGCTAGAACAAATAATTTCACAACTTGTATGGAAATACAAAAAAACCTTGACTAGCCAAAGCAATCTTGAGAAAGCAGAATGGAACTGGAAGAATCAACCTGCCTGACTTCAGGCTCTGCTACAAAACCACAGTATGGTACTGCCACAAAGACAGAAATATAGATCAATGGAACAAAATAGAAAGCCCAGAGATAAATCCACACACCTATGGATATCTTATCTTTGAAAAAGGAGGCAAGAATATACAGTGAAGAAAAGACTATCTCTTTAGTGGTGTTGGGAAAACTGGGCAACCACTTGTAAAGAATGAAACTAGAACACTATCTAACACCATACACAAAAATAAACTCAAAATGGATTAAAGTCTAAACATAAGACCAGAAACTATAAAACTCCTAGAGGAGAACATAGGCCAAACACTCTCTGACATAAATCACAGCAGGATCCTCTATGACCCACCTCCCAGAATATTGGAAATAAAAGCAAAAATAAACAAATGGGACCTAATTAAAATTAAAAGTTTCTGCACAACAAAGGAAACTATAAGCAAGGTGAAAAGATAGCCTTCGGAATGGGAGAAAATAATAGCAAATGAAGCAACTGACAAACAACTAATCTCAAAAATATACAAGCAACGCTTACAGCTCAATTCCAGAAAAATAAACGACCCAATCAAAAAGTGGGCCAAAGTACTAAACAGACATTTCTCCAAAGAAGACATACAGATGGCTAACAAACACATGAAAAGATGCTCAACATCACTCATTATCAGAGAAATGCAAATCAAAACTACAATAAGGTACCATTTCACACCAGTCAGAATGGCTGCTATCCAAAAGTCTACAAGCAATAAGTGCTGGAGAAGGTGTGGAGAAAAGGGAACCCTCTTACACTGTTGGTGGAAATGCAAACTAGTACAGCCACTATGGAGAATAGTGTGGAGATTCCTTAAAAAACTGAAATAGAACTGCCTTATGACCCAGCAGTCCCACTGCTGGGCATACACACCGAGGAAACCTGAATCAAAAGAGACATGTGTACCCCAGTGTTCATCACATCACTGTTTATAATAGCCAGGACATGGAAACAACCTAGATGGCCATCAGCAGATGAGTGGATAAGAAAGCTGTGGTACGTATGCCCAATGGAGTATTACTCAGCCATTAAAAAGAATACATTTGAATCAGTTCTAATGAGGTGGATGAAATTGGAGCCTATTATACAGAGTGAAGTAAGCCAGAATGAAAAACACCAATACAGTATACTAACACATATATATGGAATTTAGAAAGATGGAAACAATAACCCTATATGCAAGACAGCAAAAGAGACACAGATGTATAGAACAGTCTTTTGGACTCTGTGGGAGAGGGCGAGGGTGGGATGATTTGGGAGAATGGCATTGAAACATGTACATTATCATATGTTAAATGAATCACCAGTCCAGGTTCGATGCATGATACAGGATGCTCAGGGCTGGTGCACTGGGATGACCCAGAAGAATGGGATAGGGAGGGAAGAGGGAGGGGGGTTCAGGATGGGGAACACATGTACCCCCGTGGTGGATTCATGTTGATGAATGACAAAACTGATACAATACTGTAAAGTAATTAGCCTCCAATTAAAATAAATAAATTTATATTAAAATAAATAAATAAAA
This sequence comes from Redunca redunca, assembly GCA_006410935.1. Lineage (NCBI taxonomy): Eukaryota > Metazoa > Chordata > Mammalia > Artiodactyla > Bovidae > Redunca > Redunca redunca. The sequence goes on from SJYQ01001693.1 coordinate 275,933, forward strand.
TGTTCCATTTCATGTTGCATGCCTGGTCGCTCAGCCGTGTCTGACTCTTTGCAGTCCCATGGACTGTAACCCATTAGGCTCCTCTGCCATGGGATTTCCCAGGCCAGAATACTGGAGTGCCTTGCCATTCCTCCTCCAGAGGATCTTCCCGACACAAGGATGAAATCTGCATCTCCTGTATCTCCTGCATTGCAGGAAGATTCTTTATCACAGAGCCACCTGGGAAACCCCTCCTGTTTCATGCTATTAGGTACCCATTACTTCGTTTCAGACTCTAATATGTAAAAAGTTTCTATCCTTGCAATTCTTCCTGTTGGCTAAACTAAGCTTGTCCAGAAATGTCCTGTGAAATATGATTCCCCCCCTTTTATAAAGATTTGTTTTGGATTCTGGTAATCTTAAAAAGTCTTCACAATCAAATCTTACATATTTTCTTATACCAATTCACTGTATGAACTTCCTGATCAATTTACCTTAGTGTTATATTCACCTCAACACTCCTCCCAAACCCTACAAATTCTGACCTTTAATGGCTCATCTTTCCCTGAAATGCAGTGCCCTCCTGGTCACCTCGGTTTGAGTCTTACAAATTCTTAAAGTTTCAGCTCAAGTTCTGTCTACAGAATAATAACCTCTCTGACTCCTCTGACTCATTTGGATCCTGCTATTGTCAGAACTAGAAAGTAAACTATTTTGTTTTGAACTTGCCTTATGCTCATCCCTATTGTGCATTTCCATATTTATAGTTTGTGGATGAAGCTTCATGGAAAATTTCTCCAGCCCAAGACCATGACTCTGGTTCATATCATCCCCCAGAATGCAGAATGCCCGTCCTATTTTGGTCTTGTACATACTTGACCAACGGAATTTTATGGGTTCTCTAATCACAAACACCTTTCTTACTTACAGGACTGGGGCTTGGAGGAAGTGAATATGGGACTCACTTTGAGCATAAAATTAAGGAAAGGCAACAATATCAAAAAAAGTCTCAAGCATCCAGATAAGTAATGGATGCAACATATTTTAAAAATTACAGTTAATGCAAAATGTATGATGAACAAAATATAAAATTTTAGATAAACTCAGGTTCAGTATTACTAAATTTGCCTTATGTCTCAGGCCATGTATTACTCAGTATGACAATGCTTATTTATAAGCCTGGAAAAAATTACATATCTGGGGTCTTTTCATCATTCTTTTATTTTAGTCTATTGATAACTGCAAATACAAAACTGAAATGGCAGAATGACACCAGCAATCCTTTGGAACATCTAGGTGAATTCATATTTTAAATAATTTTATCCTGTTAAGAAACAGTTTTCAGTGATCAGAGCTCAGATATTGAAGTCATACAGATAATTCATAATTGTGGCCCTTAAAAAATTATTGTTAACTGGAAACTCTTGAGAAAATACCTTATGCTGAAGATATAGTTTCCTGATTTATAAAAAGAAAAAGATACTAATGTCTTTGTAGAGCTTTTAGGAAGATTAAGGGAAAGAAGTAATACATATAAGGCAATTGCTGGAAGCATTGTAATAATCTCTAAATTACAGATATTATGGTTACTAAGAACCATTTATAAGATATGTTCAAAAGAGTTCTTTCCTGATCTGTAAAAATATTCCTGAGGAAATGAATAAAAAATGGTGCTTTTTGGAATTTATGAGCAGTTCAAGGTAAACAGGAAAGCCAGAATTCGTCAAGAATCCAATAATTCCCTAAATGAGTCATAGATGTTTGTAATACTCCTTTGTCCCTATCTGATAACATCCTTCAAAATGGAAAGCTAATGCTTCTACCTGAAAGAATGACACCCCAAAAAAGAGTAAACTGCAATTTGTATCAGGGCTCCCCAGGTAGTGCAGTGGTCAAGAATCCATGTACAAGAGACATAGATTCAATCCCTGGGTTGGGAAGATCTCCTGGAGGAGGAAATGGCAACCCACTACGTATTTTTCCCTGAAAATTCCATGGGCACAAGAGCTTGGCAGATTACAGTTCATGAGGTTGCAAAAGAGTGGGACATGACTGAGCACGCATGCACACAGTTTGGATAAGAGGGGGAGACCGAGCCAGAAGGGGCTCTGCTGCCTGTGGCTACTGTGGAGTAAGCTGGGGGAGGCTTCCACTTAACTTTCTGTAGAATTCGAATAAAAGATACATTAGAATCCTTGAAGAGTGGTTTGGACTCTTGAGAAATAAACTTTATTTACAATCTTGCTTAATAAGGAATCAGTAAGCACATGCTGTGGGTCAAAAATAAAACAGATAATAAGTGGGAAAATGTTAAATTATAAACTTCTGATAGATGTGATTTATATATTTAGGGACTCGGAATGGAAGAAATAGAGCGATGTTAATGACTATAACTCAGAGAACACAGGAGAATTAAACTATTATGAAAGTAAAAGAAAGAATCTAAGAAAGATAGAGGGTTCCTGGTTCTTTATTTTGATCAGCAGAATTCAGAACAGTGTATTTAATATATGAACATTTGTATTTTAAAAAAAGGGGGAAAAGAGGAGGTGGTAGATATAGTCAGACTACATATTTACATACATTATGAATCTATACTTTTTAAACTCACATGGAAAACACAATGACCCTATTGTATAACCAAGAAACCAATATATTTGTAACTTTTAGTAGGTAAGGTGTTGTATGGTCACAAGTTCAAGGGTGAGGTAAAACAAATTTCCACATTATCTTTGTCTTTGAATCAAATAAATACACTCAATTTCAAAAAGTAATCACAAAAATATAAATTAAGGGCAGACACTTGCTAACCAAGAGAGGCGCAGACAGGAAATCACCTGAGGTGGAGACTAAAGGGAGCAGAGAGGCCCACTGATATTAGGAAATGGACCACCTGAGACCCTGTAAGAGGGCTTCCCTCATGGCTCAGATGGCAAGGAATCCACCTGCAATGCAGGAGCACTGGGCTTGATCCCTGGGCTGTAAAGGTCCCCTGGAGAAGAGAATGGCTACCCACTCCAGTATTCTGGCCTGGACAATTCCATGGACAGAGGAGCCTGGAGGGTTACAGTCCATGGGGTTGCAAAGAGTCAAAGACTGAGTGAGTAACACTTTCACTTTTCACTTTTAAAGACCCTCAGTTCAGTTCAGTTCAGTGGCTCTGTCTTGTCTGACTCTTTGCGACCCCATGCATCGCAGCACGCCAGGCCTCCCTTTCCATCACCAACTCCCGGAGTTCACTCAGACTCACGTCCATCGAGTCGGTGATGTCATCCAGCCATCTCATCCTCTGTTGTCCCCTTTTCCTCCTGCCCCCAATCCCTCCCAGCATCAGGGTCTTTTCCAGTGAGTCAACTCTTCACATGAGGTGGCCAAAGTATTGGAGTTTAAGCTTTAGCATCATTCCTTCCAAAGATATCCCAGGGCTGATCTCCTTTAGAATGGACTGGTTGGATCTCCTTGCAGTCCAAGGGACTCTCAAGAGTCTTCTCCAATACCACAGTTCAAAAGCATCAATTCTTTGGCACTCAGCTTTCTTCACAGTCCAATTCTCACATCCACACATGACCACTGGAAAAACCATAGCCTTGACTAGACAGACCTTTGTTGGCAAAGTAATGTCTCTGCTTTTGAATATGCTATCTAGGTTGGTCATAATTTTCCTTCCAAGGAGTAAGTGTCTTTTAATTTCATGGCTGTAGTCCCCATCTGCAATGATTTTGGAGCCCCTAAAAATAATGTCTGACACTGTTTCCACTGTTTCCCCATCTATTTCCCAAGAAGTGATGGGGAAAGATGCCATGATCTTTGTTTTCTGAAATTTGAGCTTTAAGCCAAACTTTTCACTCTCCTCTTTCACTTTCATCAAGAGGCTTTTTAGTTCCTCTTCACTTTCTGCCATAAGGGTGGTGTCATCTGCATATCTGAGGTTATTGATATTTCTCCTGGTAATCTTGATTCCATCTTGTGATTCTTCCAGCCCAGCGTTTCTCATGATGTACTCTGCATATAAGTTAAGTGAGCAGGGTGACAGTATAAAGACCCTGCTGCTGCTGCTAAGTCGCTTCAGTCATGTCCGACTCTGTGGGACCCCATGGACGGCAGCTGACCAAGCTCCCCCATCCCTGGAATTCTCCAGGCAAGAACACTGGAGTGGGTTGCCATTTCCTTCTCCAGTTCATGAAAGTGAAAGGTGAAAGTGAAGTTGCTCAGTCGTGCCCGACTCTTAGCGACCCCATGGACTGCAGCCTACCAGACTCCTCCATCCATGGGATTTTCCAGGCAAGAGTACTGGAGTGGGGTGCCATTGCCAGAAACCTCACCCTTTTTAAACTTTTGCAGAAGACAGAAGAATACAAGACTGTTACTGCCTTGATCCTTATCACATAGCCCTGCCTGACTATATAATCTCTTTCTACTCACCAGGGAGAGGGCACAGTTCTTCAGGCAGTAGCCTGCTGTGTTCCACCTTTGCCTGGCAAAGCAATAAAGCTACCCTCTCCTTCTCCAAAAGGAAAAGAAAAAAGAAAAAAAGCCGTCTAAATGAATTCAAGTGGAAACAAATCAACCTAATCTTTAGATAAATTTTATAGTATTAACATAGGAAGAAATAATTTACATCAAGTAATTTAATGGAAAGCTGTTGACTGTACTTTAAGACTGTACTTTTTGTGATGAATTTGAATGAAAAAAAAAGCACAAGGAAGTTTAAAATTTCACACTATAGTATTATTTTTAGTAACAAACTTTATATTTTGTT
>SJYQ01001693.1:280807-294045 GCA_006410935.1 Redunca redunca
AAGCACAAGGTGGAATCAAGATTGCTGGGAGAAATATCAATCACCTCAGATATGCAGATGACACCACCCTTATGGCAGAAAGTGAAGAGGAACTAAAAAGCCTCTTGATACAAGTAAAAGTAGAGAGTGAAAAAGTTGGCTTAAAGCTCAACATTCAGAAAACGAAGATCATGGCATCTGGTCGCATCACTTCATGGGAAATAGATGGGAAAACAGTGGAAAGTGTCAGACTTTATTTTTAGGGGCTCCAAAATCATTGCAGATGGTGACTGCAGCCATGAAATTAAAAGACACTTACTCCTTGGAAGAAAAGTTATGACCAACCTAGATAGCATATTCAAAAACAAAGACATTACTTTGCCAACAAAGGTCTGTCTAGTCAAGGCTATGGTTTTTCCAGTGGTCATGTGTGGATGTGAGAATTGGACTGTGAAGAAAGCTGAGTCCCGAAGAATTGATGCTTTTGAACTGTGGTATTGGAGAAGACTCTTGAGAGTCCCTTGGACTGCAAGGAGATCCAACCAGTCCATCCTAAAGGAGATCCATCCTGGGTGTTCATTGGAAGGACTGATGCTGAAACTTAAACTCCAATACTTTGNTATGTTATTTTCTTACTTTTTTACCAGCTTCTAAATGTTTATTGTACATCCTGGTTTGGAAGTGCAAAATGTATTTTAACTGAAATATACTAAGGTCCATATATAAACCACTGAGTAAGAGCTAGCCTTCACTATCCTTGGAGTGTCAAGCAAGAGCCAAGAACATGGAGAAGAGGTAAGCTCAGGAAATTGACAGAATACGAAAGTCAGTAAATTTGAATGGGCCTTGATTTTATCATCTGTAAAACAACAGAATTTAATACAGTGATTTCTTATGACTATTTCATCTCTACCACTATAAAACAATATTCTAAGCATCTGTTACATCTCTCTGACCCAGCAACTCAGTCAGCTCAGATTTATCTTTCCAAAACTACCTTGCATAATAAAAGCTCTCAGTAAGTTAGAAATAGAGGAAATACAAATAGAGAAATAGAGGGCTTCCCTCATAGCTCAGTTGGTAAAGAAGTGATAGGCTACCCACTCCGTATTCTTGGGTTTCCCTTGTGGCTCAGCTGGTAAAGAATCCACCTGCAATGCTGGAGACCTGGGTTGGGAAGATTTCCTGGAGAAGGGAAAGGGTACCCACTCCCATATTCTGGCCTGGAGAATCCCATAGACTGTACAGTCCATGGGTTGCAAAGAGTCAGACATGACTGAGCAACTTTCACTTTCACTTTCAGAGGGAATAAGTCTCAGCATAATAAATACCATATATAACATCAAACTCAGTGGTGAAAAACTAAAGGTTTTTTCTCTAAAAACAGGAACAAAACAAGAGTGCTTCCTCTCACCACTTCTATTCAACTTAGTACTTAAAGTCCTGACTAGAGCAATTAGAATGGGAAAAAGAAAATCCTAAAAGGAAGGAAAGAAGCAAAATTGTCTTTGTTTGCAGATTGCACTACCCAATATATAGAAGACCCTAAAGATTACACACGCACGCGCGCGTGCACACACACACACACACACACACACACAAACTGGAATGAAGGCAGCAAAATTTTTAGGTAAAAAAAATCAACATACAAAAATCAGTTTCATTTCTATACACTAACAACAGCATATCTGAAAATCAAAATAAAGAAAAAAGTTACATTTAAGATAGAATTAAAAAAATAGAATATTGAGGAATAAGTTTAACCAGGAATGTAAAAGACTTTTACACTGAAATCTATTAAGATATTGATGAATGAAATTGAATAAGGCACAAATAAATGGAAATACATCTTTTGTCTGTGGATCAGAAGGATTAATATCACTAAAATGTCCAAAGTACTAAAATGTATTTATGGAGTCAATGTAATTCTTGTCAAAATTTTAGTGAATATTTTTTCATAGAAATAGAAAACATTTGTATGGAGCCACAAAAAATACCTCAAGTAGCCAAAGAAACAAGAACAGATTTAAAGGCATTGCACTTCAAACTATGTTACAAAACCATAATAATCAAAAAAGTATTGTACTGGCATAAAAATAGACATATGAACTATGAAATAAAATCAAGAATTTGTAAGTAAACTCAAGGTCAACTAATATTTGACAGGGGAGCCAAAAATATTCAATGGGTAAAAGAAAGTTTTTCAGTAAATGGTATTGGGGTAACCGGTTATTCATGCAAAAGAACAAAACTGGACCCTTGTCTTACACCACTCACAAAAACTCAAATGGATTAAAGGATACAATGTAAGGTGTAGAAATATGAAATTCCTTCAGGAAAATATAGTTAAAAACACCTTGAAACATTGGCCTTGGCAATTTTTTTGGATATGACACCAAAAGTACAAACAACAAAAGCAAAAAGAAGCAAATGGAACTCCATCAAACTAACACCTTTGTTTCTTCTACAGAACAAAAGAAATAATCAACAGAACTAAAATGGGAAAAAATATTTGCAAATCATTGTCAAACAGGCAGTTAATAGCCAAAATATGTAAGAAATTCATGCATACTAAAACAGAACAAAATAACTCACAAATAATTCAATTAAAAATGGAAAAATGACCTGAAATATACATTTTTCTTAAAAGGCAGAGAATTAACTAATTGGTACATTAAAAGAAGCTCAATGTTACTAGCCATTAGGGAAATGTAAATCAAAACTACAAGATATCTCCCCACTCCTGTTAGAGTGACTGGCATCAGAAAGTCAGAGACATGTGTTGGAGAAGACTAGGGAATAAAGGAGTATATTGATGGGAATATAAATTGCTGCAGCCAGTAGGGAAACAGCATGGAGTTTCGTCAATAAATTAAGCATATAACTACCATATGGTCCAGCAAACCACTTTTGGATATATATACAATAGGATTGAAATCACTATCTCAAAGAGATATCTACAGTTCCATGTTCACTGCAGCAATTTTTACGTAGCTAAGATAGGAAGACAATGTAAATGTTTATTCATACATGAATAAATATGTTTATATAATATATACATAGAATGAAAAAAATATATACTTGACCATAAAAAGGAAATTTCGATAATGTGGTTAGACTTGGAGGGCATTATGCTAAGTGAAATAAGTAAGACAGAGAAAGACAAATATTATATAATCTCAGCAGAATCTGAAAAAAAAGAGACACCCAGAGAAACATAGAGAAGCTTGGTGGTTTCCAGAGGCTAGGTTGTGGGGAATGAGGAAATGTCAGTCAAAGAGTATAAACTTCCAGCTAGAAAATGAGTAAAAATTCTTGGGACCTAGTAGTCAATATGGTGATTATAGCAAACAATAATGTGTTATACACTTGAAAGTTGCCAAGAGATAGATCTTAAAGATTTTCATCACAAAAATTGTAATTATGTGATTATGCAATTTTCATGTTAACTAATTCTATTGTGACGGTCATTTCACAATATACACATGTATCAAATCATTGGGCTTCCCAGGTAGCTCAGAGGGTAAAGAATCTGCCTGTTAATACAGGAGACGCGGGTTTGATCCCAGGGTCAGGAAGATCCTCTGAAGAAGGAAATGGCAACCCACACCAGTATTCTAGCCTAGGAAATCCCATGGACAGAGGAACCTGACGGCTATAGTCTATGAGTTCTCAAGAGTTAGATACAACCTAGCAACTAAACAACAATCACAGTGAATCAAATCATCACATTGCATACCTTACATCAGTTCTATCCTCAATAAAGCTCAAAAAAACCCAATATATTTCTGCTTGGAGTTAATTGATAGCATCTCCAAGCAGATGAAATTACTGCAACCCAAACATGTGGCCACTTTGTTCATACTTGGTTGTTTTACTTCTCAGAGTGTGTTGCCTTTGTCAGCTTGCATATTTGTCTCCTCTGTGGGCTTGTCTCTTTTCTGAAGCTGTGTGTTCTCATCTTCTCATCTTTGATTCCTGTGTGCCTAGCACAGTATCTAGCTCACAATAGGGATTCAGTAAGTGTTTGCAGAGAGGATTTAATGATTCCGTAACTAAGCTCCCAGCGTAAAAGATAGAGTGTGTTGTAATTAAATGATTGATAAACGGAGCAGATGTAGGGAAACAAAAGGAGATTCCAGAGTCACTGCCATGTGTACTGTGCGACGCTGCATTGATTCCTCTCACTGGGTTGCCTGGAAAGTCATTTTAGTTGCTAATAGAGCATTAGTTGGTGGAGAAGGAAATGGCAACCCACTTCAGTATTCTTGCCTGGAGAATCCCATGGGTAGAGGAGCCTGGTGTGCTGCTGTCCATGGGCTTGCACAGTCGGACATGACTGAAGTGATTTCGCATGCATGCCTGCATGCATTGGAGAAGTAAATGGCAATCCACTCCAGTGTTCTTGCCTGGAGAATCCCAGGGACGGAGGAGCCTGGTGGGCTGCCATCTGTGGGGTCGCACAGCTTTGGACACTTTCTGAAGGAGATCAATCCTGGGATTTCTTTGGAAGGAATGATGCTGAAGCTGAAACTCCAGTACTTTGGACACCTGATGCGAAGAGTTGACTCATTGGAAAAGACTCTGATGCTGGGAGGGATTGGGGGCAGGAGGAGAAGGGGACGACCCAGGATGAGATGGCTGGATGGCATCACGGACACGATGGACGTGAGTCTGCATGAACTCCAGGAGATGGTGATGGACAGGGAGGCCTGGCGTGCTGCGATTCATGGGGTCACAAAGAGTCAGACACGACTGAGCGACTGAACTGAACTGAACTGAAGCGACTTAGCAGCAACAGCAGCAGCAAAGCATTAATTCTCTACCCAAGCCCCCCTGCCCCAAAATATACATATTGTGATTATCTCTGAAGTATTAAAAAACAAAATAATCCAAAAGAAGTAAATCATAACTTGGGAGTATTAAGTCAGTTCAAAGTAGCTCTGTATCTGCAAATATAGGAGACAGGAGTGATAAGAGAATTTGCAGTATGAACAGAAAGTTCTGTTTCTCGCCTTTGTGTATTCACTGTTTGTTCACTGTGATTTCAAGTGTTACATCTCTGAACAAATCTCCACTTGCTTTTCCATGCTGATGCTAAATTCAGTTCTAGATCCTTGCAAATATACTCCATGTCTGAATTCATTTTAAAAGTGGAACTCTTACTTTTACTTTTTAAAAAGGAATTTGATGTGTAAAACTCATCTGACAGTTATAAACCCATTAATTGCAAAGCAAATGCATCCATTCCACCCCATAAATATTTGTATGGATTTCTTAAATATGTTATTTTATATTTACATTTGGAGGCTTTATTTAATCTCTTAATTAGAAAGTAAGTGAAACTGTCATTTTGTAATGCAATAAAATGTAATACTGATTTTTAAGTAGCATTTTCTTTTATCCTGTGCTCATTGGGGACTGGATATTGAGACATACTGAAGAGTACAAGACAGAAAAACAAAGGTGTAAATCTTAAGTGCATTTTGAAGTAGTGATAGAGATGATTCTGCGAGTGTGATATGCATGGAAATGGTAAAGGCCTCAATATGTTCAGAGCTACTTCATCAAGCAAATACATTTACAAAGCATTGGAGCCAGCGGGTTGGCTCCCTCTATATGAGATGTCTGAATTATGTTGACAATCTAATAATGCGGCTGAGTAGCTAAAGGCTGATGCAGGCCTTCAGGAGTTGGTAATGTTGCTGCAACGTTTTACAACATTAATGGCATCATGGAGATAAATGAGACTAATATAGTTTGAAAATTATCATCTCTCTTGTTTTAAAGAAAGATTTAAAATGTATAAATATTATATATTTATATGCTTATGCCTCATCATTCACATTATGAGTCCCAGGAAACTGAGCACTGCATATAAAGTAGGAGGAACCAACAGTAGTAGAAAGACTGTGAAATTCAATGCAACATTTTCTTGAAAAGGCTAATTATAATAAATAATAAAAGATTGATTTTGTTTTTGAAAGTGATTTTTAAGAGCGAAGAGCATGCACATTTCTCCCCCACCCCGCAACATCGGCTATATCCTTGTAAAAATACCCATAAAATAATACATGAAAAAGTAATGAAGTGTGGGTGAACACGTTGACAGAGATGATATACACAATAAGATGTTTTATAACTGTATGTGATGGCAATTTAAATATAGTGAAAATACTGCTCAGTAAAGCACTTCAAACAAATGGTTGGTGATTTTATTTCATTCAATTTTAAACAGTAACATATTAAACCACAGGAGACTTGCTGAAACAGAAGTCAAAGACACTATATTATGAAGTGCTTTGTATTCAATATTATTTTCTTAACAAAATTTCAATGCCCACTAAGAAAAAATTCAATTAGAAACTAATATGATATATGATTGTCACTTAATCCATTTTAACTATTACTTATATATTCATTTGCAGAAATGAGAATTTGCTCTGAATAATTACTTTAACAATGCATTGGCTGCAAGAGAAAGATTCAAGGAAAATCAGTATAAAAAGAAATTGTCCAGGCATGAGATAAAGAGACATTTTTGTCTTTCAGTTGATACTAAAGAAAGGGTTAATGCAACCACTCATTTTCAGAATCTCATGTTTCTTTGTTTTGTCGTTGGTCAGTCACTAAGTCTTGTCTGACTCTGCGACCCCATGAACTGCAACAAGCCAGGCTCCCCTATCCTTCACTATATCCTGGAGTTTGCTCAGATCATATCCACAGAGGCTGGGAAAAAATGCATGGTCCAACGGAGAATAGAAAAGTAAAAGTGCTAAGCCCCAGTGGACATCACCAAGGTGATTCAATGCTGGCGAAGGAAGTCTGCAACAGGAGACTTCATGTAATCACTTCAGCTCTGACAAACTGTACATGGCAGGAGCCGGGAAGCTGTAGCAGCTAGGACATCTTGGGGATTTTGTGAAAAATTGCCAAAGCAGCAAAAGCATTAAGATTTATTTTGGGACTGACAGAAAGATACAGTGATCTGGTTTAGAGAGCACTGTTTATTATTCATGTATTTATTCATTCAACAGTAGTTATTATTGTGCATCTTTTATTTGGAAAGCATTTTGATCAGATACAGTGAGGAATACAGGTTAAGAAGACAAATTTAATATCTGAGAGAACCATATGATCACCAGCCGGTTCTCTAAGTCTGGCCAATCCACCGAGCCTTGGTCACTTCATGAAGACAAATTAAAACCCAAATTAGTGATGCTTTTCCACATCAATTTCTCTATCTTTTACTTCTGATTCACATCTTCTTGGCCTCATTTCCTTGGCATAGGGCTTCTAATTTCCATTCTCTTTTTAATCTACTGACAATGTAGTTGTCTTTGTGGTTCGATTGCCATCCTTTGGAAGAGTCCCTGTTCTCACATGGTTTTTGACTTTGTGTGAACCTTTGTTTTTGGTGTTCTCTGCTATTTCAGTTGACAACATTGACCACACTCTGGACTCTTTTCAGCACCTGTAATTAGCCTGCCCCCAGCTTGTTAATGTATACCCTACCAAGTAGTCATCTCATAATAGAGGGGATTTGGATATTTTATTTCAGATAGAATGAAACTGAACTAAAATATAGTCTAATTTGAGGATACAGATGAAAGGAAAACACAAATGCATATGCATTAAAAGAAACTAAAATGAATCCGACAAAGCATAAACTATGTTTATTTATTTAAATAGGAACTACATGTATTTGTTATGCCATAAATTTTTTATTCTTTACATTTTCTTCACCCTGGTCCATCTACATTAATTTGGTCATATGGGGAAACTTAATATTTCATATGGCTTATAAAAGCAGCACAAAGAGTAAGTGCTGATTAAAACAGAGCTGAATGTGTTTGGGAGAAACATATTTGAGGATTGACATTAAATATTCCAGAAATGTTGGGTAGTTTCCAGTAACCGTAGACAAAATGTTTGGTTTTAACATGCAGAACTGGAAGACCAAACCCAGCAAAATACATATTTGGCTCTTCCTCATTCTTTGGGGGATGGGGTTGTTTTTGAAATCTATAAAAACTGAAATAAACCCATAGTTACAGGATTTCCACATCTATTTTTAATTCCTAGGTCTTAATTCCTACCCCACACCCCCACTCCACAATGTCAACCGTTTTCTGAGTACCTTGATTACTGGCATTATTGTCAACATGCCTTTGTGTTAGTGACAGATTTTTATGGTGATAACATGCTGCTGTTGCATGAGGCCATCAAAAAAGCCCATCTCTATTATTTCCTGTGAAATTTTAAATTAGCATTTCAAATGTAATGCTGATATAGAGAAAAATAGGTGCAGTGGATGAGTCATATAACAATCAACATTAATTAGTTATTGAAAAAAATGACTCATTGGGAGAAATATGATATTAATGTTTAAATATATGTTTTTTAATTTATGAGAGTATCTTGGCTGGTCTTATTTTTTTCTCGGTAGAAAAATATGACTTGGTACAACCATGTATCTTTGCAATAAGACCCGCACTTTCTATCTGTACGCTAATTTTCTGTTACAAATAATGAAAACTGGCCTTAAGCAAAATAGGTAAAGAACTCTAAGTGAAAGCAGCAGTGGAACACACCGTCCATTTCCTCTTGGTCCCGGGCTCCAGGTGGCCCCCAGCTGCACAGCAGTTGTCCGTCTGCCTTTCAAAGTCGGGCGACTGTTCTCTTCCCACGTGAATGTAAAGATTTGTAGTGTTGCACCCACAAATAAAAGTGTAGTTGCCTCAATCTTTGCTTCCTATTTATTGATGGCATGGCTTCAAGCACAAAGAATCAGAAGCAGATGGAGAAGTAAACAAAATTAACACAGGAAGGATTTAATCTCCTGGAGTCCAGACATGTCTGTGTTTCATTTCTTCCCTTCACTTCCCAATTCACATTTGAATTTATATTATCAGTAGTCTGCTGATACAATAAACATAAAGTCCATTAAGAAACACTTGTGTACAAAATCTAGGGAGAATTTCTTTCTTTCTTTTTTTTTTTTTCTTGTTGGATATAAAGGATGTTCTAAGATAAAAATGTAAGAATTCCATTGTGCTGCACTTCAGCCTGGGCACCAAGTTTCTTACAGTGTGAAATGTATCATTCCCATCTAGTTGCAACAGAAAAATAAGAAGTATCTAGCAATTTTAGGAAGATGAGCAAAATTTTTTTTACCACTCGCTGTATATGTAAAGAGCTCCCCAGGTGGCGCCAGTGGTAAAGGCCCTGCCTGCCAATGCCAGGAGTTATCAGAGATGCGGCTTCAGACCCTGAGTTGGGAAGATCCCCTGGAGTAGGAAATGGCACCCCATTCCAGTATTCTTGCCTGGAAAATTCCATGGGCAGAGGAGCCTGGCAGGGTACAGTCCAAGGGGCCACAAAGAATCCTACATGACTGAATGACTGAGCACACGCACACACATATAAGTTCAGATGTAAAGGAGACTCTTTGGTGCAGTTTCTCAAGTGCGATCCCTCTTAATTTCTAGTCCTATAAACTAAGAAATGAATGGTCTTTTCACACTTGCAGATATCATGGCTAGACAACTGGTGGATAACTGTAATAAATCTTCATGGTTTAAGAGGTGAAGAATGAGATGTACACAGCAGACACTGGTTCACAAAAGATCTGAAATCCCACTGGACATGTGGGCCAGGCTCGCTTGCTGAACAGTAGTGTATGCCACTTCCCTCAGTTCTAACTTATGGGAATTGGTCCGTAGTTCATTGTTCTCCATGTCTTTTGGCTCCATCATAGGAGATGTTTACTCTGCTTCCTGAGCTGTCCCACTTTTTTTTCTTAAGAAATTGCCAACATTTGTGGTTTAATAGCTTTCTCAACAAACTTCCTGCTTGTAGAAAGCTGGCAAACCTGAGGGCCTCTTGGAAATCTGATCAATCTCAATTCCTTTTCGTCAAAGCCACCGTGTTCCCCTTAAGAACTTGTGTAAGGATATTATCTTTACAACCCATTATCTTTATAATCTTTATATTATCTTTCAGTTCAGTGCAGTGCAGTCTCTCAGTCGTGTCCGACTCTGTGCGATCTCATGAATCGCAGCACGCCAGGCCTCCCTGTCCATCACCAACTCCCGGAGTTTATAATCCATTTATTACAAAAACACAAAAACAAAAACTACAAGTCTTTCTAAGATTGGCCTTTCTCTGTTTTGTAAGTTTCAACTTTGTGTAATGCCTCTTATTGCAGCTGAGAGAGTATATTAGGGATTGTGTTAAATCTTTTGAAGGTATTAACATGTACAGCCATATCTTTGACATTAACTATGGTGTCAGTCTTTCTTTTATTTCAAGAATCTTTTACTGACTTGGAGACTAGAGGAAAGTAGAGTTTATTTTCCAGCCCAATAATTTAAACCTCTTCTGTAACCATTTTAAATTATTTTTGCGGTTTTAAATTTCTTCCCTTGCTCCTGAAGTTCTTTATCATATGCAGTTAGGAACATACAACTGACATTTTCAATATTCTGTCTAGAGCTCTCTGGAAAAATTCATGTTTATTAGGGAGATTTTCTACCTGCCAAGTTACTGGCAATTGTCTCACGATGACATAAATAAGTTGTCATTTTTTTCCACCTTTCAGTAATAATTTCTGCACCATTTCTCTAGCCTTCTTCAACAGTGTGTTTAGTGATTTTTCATTTTCTATCACCCAGTTCCAAAGCCAATACCATATGCTTCAGGATTTATGAAGACAATACTCCTTTCTAGGTAACAATTTCTGTTCTGTGTAGATTTTCTCTTTGTAAAAAAACAAACAAACAAAGAAAAAAGCCTCAAATGGTTACTTACAACAGCAACATTATATCACAATTTATTTCAGTGAAACAGTCTGTCACTGCTCTGGCTTATCGGCATCATTGCTCTCTGCTGCGTTTGCTCACACCTCCAATAACGTGAGGGAGCCAGTTAATCAGAAGCTGCTGTCTGGTGTTCAGCAGACTGTTTGTTTTAACTGGGACAGCTCATTATCTGTTTCCCGTGGTCTCTCAGTGTCTAGAAGTCTAGTCTGGCCTTATTAATGTGTTTATCTTAGAGTTTGGCAGAGTGGCAACTGAGTGAGCTCTCGTGTACAAACACTTGTCAGAGCTTCTGTGTGATCACAGTTGGGAAATGTCTAATTGGCCTTTGAAAACCATTGTATGCAAGTCACTCACTCCTTTGCCAACCTAGACTCAAGGATTGGAGAGGCAGATGACATATTTTGATCAGAGGGGAAGGATCTCTAGTCATTTTTAACTCTACCAATGCATGTTACTGCTGCTCTTTTGGGCTTCTGCCCTCAGGAGGAGAAAGCTTCTACTGGGTACTGGAAGGTCTAACAGGATAGTGACTGTAGCCCATTTCTCCAGCTCAACCTTAAGAGGAATTGTGTTTCATTTGCCTTCTTGCCCTTCTGCTAGCACTATAAGAAACATTTTCTCCAGGTAGCTTCTGCCTCCTTAGCTTGGATTCCAGGGTGCAAAATATGTGGAATGTCAACTACAAATTGGCACCTGCCATCTATGATGAGAAGTAACTCATGAGCTGCTGCAGGTACTGACCTTCAAGACACCCTGAAAGGAGCTCAGTGTGGAGAGCAGGAATGAGGCACTCTGTGCTCTGGAAAAAAACTGCAAAACAGGTCTTTTATTTTCAGAAAATTTTATGATCCCAATTCTAAATTCTAAAATTTAGATATGAGCATCTCCTCATATCTTAAAAAAAAAAAAATGACACCATTAATGGTTATATCTTTGTGACTAGCAGCAAGCCAGTGCCAAAATGCATGCTTGACTGCAGGTATTCCCCCTTCTCTAAAGTCATATATAACACTGATCTTTCCCCCTACCTGTCTGGAGCAGTTTCTCAGAGCTATCTGAAATGCTGTCTCCCAGGCTATAGTTTTAATTTTGCTCAAAATAATGCTTAATTTACACTCTCATGTTATGCTGTTTTTTGCTTTAAGTCAACAGGAGTATGTTTTATCCAACATATAGTGGGACTCCAGTCCAGCTAGTTCTGTAACTACTTGTCTATCTGGACTATCTTCCTGAAGTAGATAACCCAGACTAGCCCATTGTATCTCAGTAAACCACAACCAGGCACATATATGTGTGAATGAAAGTAAGTGAAGTGATAGTCAGTGCTACTGAGGGTGAAGTGTTTTCTAGTGAATCAGTAGCTGTAATACATGCAGATATATGTAGATATAATACTTCAATGACTAGGAAGATACATTGCAAATTTAATCTGTGGCTTTATTTCCTTAGATAAACTGATAATCTTTATGATGTTTACTTAATTATTTATCTATATAAAGCAATGCACTTATTTTCATGTTCAGTTATAAGAACTACATGGCATGTTATTGCCAAATAGAGTCAGTGTGTTTTCTTTGTCATAACCCCTCACAATCAACAAGGAGTGAGTGAGCTTTGTCACTCAGTTGTGTCTGACTCTCTGTGACACCATGGACTGTAGCCTGCCAGGCTCCTCTGTCCATGGGATTCTCCAAGCAAGAACACTGAAGTGGGTTCCCAATTCCTGAGGAGGAAATGGCAACAAGGAACCTGTGGCCAAAACATTTTTTTTTTCCATTGATGAGAAGAATATCTACAGTGAATTCTAAAAAATATCAGTTTAATATGTTATACTCAGACACCTGATAATGAAGGCAAGGTCACACATAAATAACAAATGGGCAAGTTTGGGCCCAATTTTAAAAAGTTTTTATTTCTTATTCAGTATCTATGTGATGATTTTGTCTAAATAGTTTCTTAAGTCTTCCAGTTTGGGTATTTATTAATACTAGTTTATAGCAGTCTTTGAAATCAGAACTTTTGGGAATAACGAAAGTTTCGTTGAGCAAAATTTAATGGAAAATATGGAATGAATAATGATAACTTCAAGAATGACCTTTAGCTAAACAACTCCCCAACACACACGCGCACACACACACACACACACACACATTCACACACACCATATTCACACACTGACACAGGAATTAGAGGGCTAAGCCTCCACATCAGTTCTTATATTAGCTTTACAATCTGCTGATTCATATCAATAGTATCTGATTTTTCAATTATATAGTCCTATAATCCAGATATATAAAACTGATTACTTCCTTGAATCAGTAATTATAAGTGCTCTCCATCTTTCTGTCTATATTTTCTTCACATATGATCGTTAAAATATAGGAAATCTATTACTTGAAATAATTTCCTATTATCAGGACTAATATAATATGAAGG